>JAMKCH010034322.1:0-15958 GCA_023653785.1 Ophioderma brevispina
CTTGCGGGAAAAATGTTCATAAATTATGGCAAATTAGATACTGAATGAGCAGTTTTTTTTTACACCCAAAATAATATCAGGTCGAGGAACCCCTCAACCCGCTTTCTTTCCACCAAGTTATATCATCGTAGCCCATATGGAACTCTCCCAGATAAATCGTACACAATTTGGTCAAATGTTGACATTTATTCTGTGCAATATTGACCTTTTTTACTTTTTTTGTGCAATATTGACCTATTTCCCCTACCCCCTGACAGACCCGGGGAAGACCTGGGGGAAATGATTACTGGTGAGTAGGGGTTTTCCCTTCCTACAATATACCAAATTTTGGCTACTACTCTAAGCTCATCCAGAAAAACAGATATCCCAAATGTTCCAGGGTTAACATTTTATAATCACTGACATTGTTCCATGGTTAACATTTTTATCACGTGACATAACGGACATTACAGAGCCAAGGGAGGACCCCGGGGGAAATGAATTACATGTGAGATGGGTTTCCCCTTCTACATATACCAAATTTTGGCGACTCTAGCTCATCCAGAAAAAAAGATATCCCAAATGTTCCAGGGTTAACATTTTTAATCACTGCATTGTTCCATGGTTAACATTTTTATCACGGACATACGTACATACGGACATACTGACATACATAGCGGAAGGAGCCCCATTTTATAGTCCCCTCCTCCCGAACTTCGTTCGGCGGGACAATAAAGCAGTTGAATATCCCAAATATCCCAAACGATACCGATCACGCGGAAGCTTCCCACCCTAAACAACGCCATTAAACAGCTGCCATTTTTACCTTTTTTGTAGATCCATCTTTAATTGAAGCCACCGCTTGGGGCCGTGTTATGCGTGAATATGCCCGAAGTCAAAACCCCCTCACGCACACGGAACTTGGTAAAACTGGGGATTTTTCTTGGTTCCGTAAAAGTCGGAAACCATTTCTAGCAGAAGCATTGAACTGTTTAACTTTACTTTTCCTGGACGGCGGAATAATTTTGGTGAAAATTTTTACTGCAGCAGAACAATTAAAATAATACTGAAAAATTTAGTAGGGTTTGCTGACGTGTACACGTGTAGTGAATTTTCTAAACGTTTAGAGACACTTCCGTTCGTGTATAACGTGTATAAACGTTTAATAACGTCCCAGCACTACATTCTAACCAAGTTCTAGTAAACAGCACAATTTATTGTGCCGTGGAGTTACTGGAAGCAGCTTTTGGAGCGAATTCGATAAAAAATCAATTTGATATTTACTACATCCCCCAAACTCCCTCCATATAAATCAAGATGGTAGGACAAGGTGATCAAATAAAGAACACGTTAATACAATGGAAATGCCATCTTCCTGGCTTTTGTTAGCAAGCTAAACATGGCATTTTGAGTTGGGGCAACAGCTTGTTAATGTTTGGTGGAATTTTCCATTGAAGTTGAAAGTGATACCTAAATAGTTGTAATCTTCACATTTTTCAAGTGTCTCATCGCCCAGTTTAAAAATTGGGTACTTTTGATGGTGGAACACTGTGGGTAGTTTTTCAATCAAAAATGCCATTACACAGAGATTACAAACAGCAGGAAAACTGGTTTAGAATCACCGCTTGTTTATCCTGGGCATTGTAACATAGGTTCTCTCAAGAAAGGGGTCAGAGGTCATCCATTACATGTCAATGAACTGAGAACTTAGCCACTGTGATGGGTGGGCGTCTGTCGTCCAATCAACTGTTCTGTTTTTAGCTTAGTCCTTAGTAGTGGGGGACTGGAGTGCACAGATCTTATGTGAGGTGCAAATTCTGGATAAAATTGTGAATTTTGGTACACAAGGACTTACATTGATAATCAAAACAAATTGATGGAAGCACTTGCCACCACCCTTTCATGACCCCCAGCTTGGATTTCAAGGGGGACACAGGGTAAACTTTTTAAAATGTTCCATTGTGTTGAAAAGCACACCATGATGTTTGTCTGGTTACAGGATTCCAAAGGTAAGGTTTATACTACCTGTGACTATAGTTTAGGGAAGTCTGGGGTAAAAACTGTAAAAATGTAAAAAGTCAATTTTGGTTTGTAAGGGGTCAAAAATTAAAGTTGCTCCAATTTTTGTAAAAATGTGGTGCAAATTGTTGGTTTAGCTCATAGAATGAAATATGTGAATAGTTTTGACTATCTACATGTCTTAGTGAGTTAACCAAAAATGGCGAATAAAGTCACAAGCTTTGGCAAACTATTGGATTTATTGACCGTGACCTATTTTGTTGGATAACGTATAAAACTAGATAACGATAAGGCCAAAAACGATTCCTATTTTCAATCCTTAAGCTAGGGAAACAATTGCACCAATATTAACTGAATCAAAGCAACTTTTAAACTTTTGACCCTGTACACACCAAAAATTGCCTTTTTCACCATTTTTACAGTTTTACCCCGTAACTCCTGAACTATAAGCCAAGATAGTGTAACTATACCTTTTTGGAATCCGTGTAAACCAGACGACCACCATGGTGTGATTTTAACACATTGGAACATTTAACTTTTTGACCCCTGTATAACTGAAACCCAAGCTGGGGCCATTTAAGGGGGGGTGGCAAGTGCTTCCATCCATTTTATGGTTATTCAATGCCTAAAGTACTTGTTTGTCAAAAATCACAATTTATCCGGAAGCGCACACTCTTTCACCCCCCTACAGTCCCCTGCTATAGGAAATGTAAGATGAATTTCCTAGTAGGCCATATATACCATGTCCGTAATTCTTAAAATAATGGAAACCAGAGGGACTTTGCCACTGCTACATGAGGAACAACCACCCAACTCTGTGATAATATTTGCCAATCAATGGCATGCTGACACATGTTTTTTTTATATGCTAGTGTAAATTAAGGCTGTGGCTTTATTACTCTGATTTTTATACCATCCTTAATTTAAAGGCAGACTCCAGGGGGGTAGGAAATTCCAACCTAACAGGCCAACAGTAAATTCAAAACGGTAAACTTCCGGGTTGTAGTCTGTTTCAAAGACTTGTAAAAGGGGTAAGAGGGCACTCTTTCGCATATCGACCGGTTACACACAGACTTGGACTAAAAGGGACTAGGCCTGGTCACGAATATTTTAAATCTAAATGGACCGTTATGGAAATTACACTATTTTGCAGCGGGGTTAATCCACTAACCCCGACGGATTTTGAAGCCAATAATTTTTTCTTAATTTATCATGATATTACTAAGATCTTTTGAGCAAAGGTTTAAGAGATGATTTTTTAATGTCACTGGAACCGAGACTGCCATAGTAAATGCACGTAGCAGTTCCACAAATTACCGTTTGGAAATCCCCAATGCCCAAATCGAGCAGATCGTGTCCTACCCCCCCTGGCAGACTCAGAGATTTCCCGATGAGGGCGCACTCAGTTTCCAAACAAATCGTGTTTTTTGCATATACATATTGCTTGTCCACATACTAATCACTGTGTGAAATAACTAAGCTCAAATCGAAGTCCTTCATATAGAAAATCACAACTTTGTTCTAAAATTCCGGATCCGGAATTGTTGTTATACACGGTATCCTATGGCACTGTTATAATGTGCATAAATGTTTACTGCATGAAAACGGAAAATCCGATTCATCTCTAACTTTGGAATTAAGTATTTTAGGTTACTATCTTTAGTTCTAGATGACTATTTTTAATTACTGCATAAAAAAGTTATATTTCGAAATCTCTGAGTCAGCCTTTAAGGTCTATGCCTGCCTCCTATCTTTGCCCTCCTCAAATAATGAGTACAGCACCCCATAGCAATGTGAAATTTAAGCTACATTACATTGTATTACAAGGTCACTCTAGCTCCACTATACACTGCATACACAGTCCAAAGAGTACAGTTATAGTGGGTGAGAAATATGATCTTTAAGAATTTAACCAAGTTCAACTAAAGTTTAAAATATTCTACTGCTAAATATTGTCTGAATTTGTAACAATATTAAACAGGCTATAATATAACAAAATGAGGGTTGAAAAACAGGATTAGGCCTAACTCATCATAAAATGTACCTCACGAGTTAAGACACCAAAGTGAGCTCTCTCTTTCTTTTGAGATGCAGTAAAGTACTGCATGTACATGTATATCGCTATGCATCAGGAAGTTGAATTGAGAGTTTTAAAGGTGCATTTCATGATTCCAGCACCTTCTGTTTTATTCATGGTTTACTAGGTATCCTAGAGAAAAACTTATTCACCAAATTTGTGTTGATTCCCATCTTGTGGTTTTGTGTTGTGAGCAATTGCTTGTTTCCCACGGTCCCATAGACCACCGTGCTGTAATTTCTGTTCGTTTACGGACAGAAAATACCAAATTATGAATTTCTTACGGATACGACCAAATTTGCACGTAAAATTAGGTGCACATGAATTTCTGAGACTACAGCGGTTCAGACGATATAAAAATCTCAACTTTTTTGAGGTAAGTCGGGGGGACAAGGTTGTGGATCACGAAATGCCCCTTTAAATATGGTTATAAGAATCTGTGGGTGCTGTAGATTATATAGTGCCAAAATCTCAAAATAGCCAACAAGTGAGTTAAGTGCCTTTGTTTGTCAACCCTTGATAAGTAGTTTAAATCCTCCAGTTGGCTTTATTGAATATTGGAATATGCCGATGTATTACATAAAATATAATACTGTAGGCCTATTTGCATGGAAACAACATACAGCCATGCACAGTTATCATTATCATTACCATTGTGCCTTGAAAGCCTTAACCTTCGACTTCGGCATGAAACTTTACAGATGAGGTATTGTGGCTAAGGTCATTCAATCAAGACAGAAACTTTAAATTGGGTCATCCCCCTTTTAAAAATTTAAATTTGTAATGATACAACAAATGCCAAAAAGTTAATGGAACGTATTTTATAAACGTAAAATATATTGTTATAAAAAGAATTAGGACAGCAGGCACAAAACGTTGTTAAAAATAGTATCGATGTATCTAGTCAGTCACTGATTAAGGTGCATTTCATGATTCAGCCCCCCCCTTTTTTTTTGGGTTTTATTTTGTGTTCATGAGATATTACTTGCAGAAAAGTTTATTCACAGAATTTGAGTTGAGTCAGACCTTGTTGTTTTGTGTTATGAGCAAATGTTGTTTTCCCCGATCTCAAGGCCACATGGGTCATTTTCTGTGTTTACGGACAAAAAATATAAACACTTGCAATAATCTCATGCGACGAAGTTAGTACACATAGATTACTCAAGGCTAAAGTTTCAGATGATATAAAAATCTCAACTTTTTTTAAGGTAATTTTTTTTATCTTAATGTTATTTTATTAACATTTATCATGGTACATGAATAAAAGTATTGCACAGAAAAATACCAATATAATATAGAAATACACATTTAAAAATACAGAAGGAACCAGCTAAAAGGTTGCGGATAAACAAAATTGCCTCTAGAACCATTCCACTCTGAATAAGAGAGAAGAGAGGAGAAAGGATTCCGGGAGAGGAAAAATACCACATGGGGGCCTAAAATTTGAGCAGCAGCAAAATGGGTAAGACGGGGGACGAGGTTGTGGGATCACAAAATGGCCCTTTAAAAAGTAACAGGACTTTTGGCCAAGTGTACAAGAAAGAAATAATAATCAGGGTTTATTTAAAATTCTCAAATCGTGGCCTGTAGGCAAAATTACTAGAGACTTACAACTTAATAATTACAGACAGAAACAGTGCAACTTAGAGGCAGCAGCTTAAGCAGTGCCATATTGGCACAACATTCAAACACACATCAGCGAACACACACCGGATGGGTTGTGCAAGCTTTCATGGTGTTCCCTATTGCCCATTTCAAATGAAACCCATGGAGAAAGTGGCATTCAGTTTTAATCAATATCCTGTTATCCAAATTAAATCCCAATGAGTTCCCGAATTAAATCCCAGCAAGTGGTCCCCACTGAATTCGAACCGAGGACCCTTTGCTCCAGAGGTAAGCTTGCTAACCTCTAGACCACGCTCTCCCACCTTACTTAAATGCAATAAAATGCATAGTTTTATGACCTGTTTTATATTATGGGCGATTCCAGCGCATGGTGGACATTAACTTTGACCAATTTTTTTCTTCTGCTTTTTAAGTGGTATCTTTTAGGTTATTTCTAAACTCTGCAGTTTGGGTTTGTTAATTTTTGTTGGAGCCTATCTGCTAATTAGTTCATGTAAAGTCAATGGAGGAAAATTAGCATCTAAAAATAACCACCCTTCAAAATTTGACAGGCATTTATGGAAAAAACGACTTAAATTAAGTTTAGATATGATGGCCCAGACTTATTCTTCACTTATCAGTTGAAATAATGTCGGAAATGAATTTCAATTTTTGTGATGCCAGGACCCACTTATCGTGGAATCGCCCAAGGCAGTAGTAGTAGAATATTTGCTCCTTTTTATGATTCGTTAAGTTTGGACGCAATATTCAAAAAATTAAGATAAAAATGCAAATCTTATTCAAATTGTACTATATTTAAAGGGATGAGGTGCACAATTTCAAAATGTTTGAACACTTGTTTGGTTTGCCAGACCAGGGCAGATGCTAAGTATGTGGCCACACCCCCTTTTTGAGAACAAAAATTAACTGCACATTAGTGTCATCACACAACATGGTGAATCAAATCAAAATTTTGGATTTTTTTTTTAAATAGAAAATTTTCAAACACAAATTTGACCTACATAAGCAAAGAGCTGGACTTTAGCCTGGAGCCAAACTCAACAATATGCACAAGTCAAATATACCGTACATGCAGATGGTGTCTTCTTTTAAACGACGGATGGTTGTATTGCTTAGTGGATTCATTGAGAAGATCTTTGGGGTAAGTAGCATGGACTTAGTTTGAAAAAATATAACAAGTATGAAATTTGTACAAATGAGTAACTTGGTTGTTGAGGAAGGGTTGAATGTATTGGTTCAAGATCACACAGCCTTCCTCCTTTCAGATCACTTCAAAAAAATATTCAAATAAATTAAGCGCAAAAATCTGTTAACAGGGAGGTTTAAAACATCTTAACCTTAAATGCCGAATTACTTTCATTAATGTTGGTGCTGAGACCTTATATGAACCCCCGCCCCAGGAAAACCTTTCCTTAGTTTTTCTTTAAATGAACAACTTGCACATAAGGTTATAAGCGTCAAGACCACTTAATATTCAAACCAAAAAGTGTTATTTCCAAGTTGCACTGTTCCTTGAGTTAAAGATGGACCAAAATGTGCACACTTGAATATATACAACAGTATGAAATTCACAACATAAAAGGTTTTAACCAATAAGTAAACACCTTTCCACGTATGGAGGGCACATGTGGTCAGGGAGATGACGCCAACTCATGATCTGAAAGTTACGGGTCGAGCCTGCTGCGGCCAATGTGTTGTTCTTCGTAGACCCACGCGATATTAGGGTAGCTGTTAGGGGGAAATATTATAATCTAAGTGCTGATAGGATTGTGCAATTGGCCCCGCTGTCGGACCTAGTTGAAATGATATGATTGTGACAATTTCCAGATGGCAGTGTAATAATAGGCAAACAGCGCTGTGATATTGATGAAATGGTGCCTTTATAAAAACCAATGTATTATTATTATAAGGCCATTTTAGTTAAAAAAAGGAAGTTGAAAAATGCTAAAATAGTTTCATGGAAATATGGTATTGTTCAAACAGATGGAAAACATGGAGTATCAGTGTATACATTTCAAGGGCCAATTTTGAGTGCGCTGTTTTGGAAACTGAATTTTGGAGACAAAAACTATAAATTACAAATTTAAAAAATTATCCCCACGATCTACCAACCTTGTTGTGCATTGAGGTACCTGTATTATTAAAATAATGACCCAAACCAAATATTCAGGCCTATGTGGTAGTAGGTCATGACCCGGGTCACATAAATGGGGGATCTGTTACACTCCCCAACATGTCTTTTCCGGTGTAATTCCATTTAATTCCTAAACTATTTACTCTATTCAAGAATTTGAGTCTATTTAGTCTAGAAAGCTGCTATTTAAGATAAAACCAGTTTCAGCCCTATGGATTAGTATTACGAGAGTTACGGTCGAAAACCTTCAGTAGGTAACGGGGGAGCCGGCGGGTGGGGGGGGGGGGCCGGCGGGGGGGGGCCATAGACATTACAAACAAAACGCGTGAAAAAGGTCGCCGATAAATTAAAAAGTAGAGAAGTGAAACACTTGTGGGACTCAAATTGCACATACACTGTCCTGAATGAAGATTAACATAATGAGACAAAAACTAGGTTCCATAAGTAATTAATTAATTATAAATTAGATGTAATATACAAATTTTGATCACTTTTGGGGAATGTTTGGCTGTTCTGTGATAAAAATATACCCAAAAACGAGGTAGAAACTGGGATTAACTTGATTTTAATTATCTTGAATATTCTCTTCTTTTAATCACACATTGGTTTCCCTTATCAAATAATAGCCCAAGGACGCATAATAATTTAATTTCATGGACCAACATCATCTTCAACCAAAATGGTGGCTGGGTGGGACGGATGGAGTCACATGAGTTTAGAGAAATTTAGAGTATTCAAGTCTAAACAAGCAAAGGTTTACATGAGTATTACATACAACTAAGATGATTAAAATGGGTAAATAGGGAATAGATCTGATTCATGAAAACAATACACTTGTACTTAGGGTTCAAGTCCTTGAAGACATCATGTGCTCTAGACCCGATCAGTTTATTTTTTGCATTCAGTTGAAGTTTATAAATGCAACAGGTTTAGTAGCTATGGGAATACAAAACACTTAGATAAGTAAAGAAATGGCCCCTTGTACACTGTTAAGTTAAATAGGTTTGTCATCTTTGCTCAAAATGGTAAAAACAGGGGCACTTTAATATTGCCTATGCCCCTTTATAATAAATGGATCACCGGTATTAATATACATGGCTCACCCTGTATACTTAATATTTGATCATAACTGTGAAAGAAACCCATATCCTATGTATTCTCTTGAAGAAATAAAGATTAGTACTTGAATAAAATGAGTTAATCTTCAAAATGACCTACATTTTTTGTCACAAATATAGTGCAATTTGACCACCCGTATGGTAAACCAGAACAACATTAGTTAACTCCTTTATTATTTTTGGGAGGGCCTTTGTCATGGTCTTTCAAAATCCACATCTGTTTTGACCTGCACAGTTTTTGGGAAAAAAATTGACCAAGGTATAGTAAAATGACAAAATATGTAATTTTTCTTATGTTACACCTATAGGAATTTTACCCACCCTGAATATTGCCTCTCTTTTGGCCATATCTGATATCCTTGTAGTATAAGCTTTCCAAAAAAGTATACTTATATACAGTTTACATGTGAGGAATAAAAGTTGTGATGAGAGTAATACATATTGGTGCCTTTTGTCATTTTGCACTGTCTGTGTAACATTTTTTGTACCAGCAGAATAGGACCATGTGCGCAATAACACCTGAGGGGCTGCAAAAAAAATGCAAGGAAATTCCTTATTTCCATTTTTTCATCTTGCTTTGTAATAATTTTCCTTTTCATACTATTTCTCATTTCAGTTGATAAATACACGCAAAGCAGCAAGATGAGCGATCAGCAAAAGTTCCACCAAATTGGAGTCGTTCATGGAGCAGTCCACGCTCCACTATATCTGTTTCACTCATGCATCTCCAGTAAAGAAAACGTGAAGTCTTCTGTGAGATGTATGCCAGCGCTGCCTTTGGCGGTCCGGACAAGTATTAAAGTCACACGGCAAGAAACCCAATGTAGTTCGCCGACACCAAAATGACATTCAAGTATGTCAAAGACCTGTTGGAGGCCGATTATCCCGGCAGTGATGAAATTGGTCTTTGTAACGGCATGGCGTATGCTATGATACTCGATACGACAAAATCCGGAGGGGTTTCCATCCACACGTCCTGATTCGCCACCCTGGACGCGTAGTTTCCCCTTAGTACGGCTTGCGAAAAAGTTTCTCCGTTTCATGCGAAGTCTGTTTTAAAGATATTTGCAACCCCAGTTCTGGTAAAGGTTACAACAAGAAACAATGGGGACTTGTTTCAGCATGCACTAACGTCTTCAAACAACCGCATAGTGGTGGACGCAGAACGACATCGCTGCAACACCACACGCATCGTACGGAAGCAGTTCTTGAGAGAGAGGCTTACCATATTCTGAAGATCTGCTGACAGTGGGAGCCCGATCTTGTGAGCAAGAAAACAAATGCACTTCCAATCCAATCTGATGGCCCATCAGTTCACGAGTCAATATAAGAGAGCTTTTGGTAGCACACATTTCGAGGTGGGCCAAAAGGAGAGCCTAACTATGACAATGAAAGCGATGATGTAAAAGCCAAGCATTGAATGGTGCTTGCCGTTCTTTGAGAAGATGGGCAGAGCACAAAATTAGGCCATGATGATTAAATGGCACTACATTTGTATTACCACTAAGGGTAGTTCAAAGACTGAACTACACTATAATATTAGATTTCAAAATACTTTAAAAAGCAATAATACAGGGTGATCCAAAAATTAGCAACCAGACGCATCAAGGGCTGCATATTTTTGGGATCACCTGTATAATATGCATAATGTACTGTGTAAGAGGATATTTCAGTCCCAGTTTAGATTGCCATTGACCCAAGCAAAATCGCAACAGAAATGATTTTGACCTAATTATGATAGAATAACATTTAATTAAATAGGTTAGTTCTCAGTATATAGGTGGGGGGGACACCTTTAAAACAGGGGTCAAGTTTATATATGGGGTAAAAATTCAAATGAACTTATAAACTTAAAAATTTGCCATTTGGTTGTTTCAACACAAGGATAATGTTTGCCAACTCTCTTGTGTGGTTTATGAAATATATTAAAAAATACAGCATTTGTGAAAGGGGACAAAAATATAGTAGCGGGGTCAAATATCCCAGGTGGTTTTCATAACACAGGGGTCAAATGTCAAAATAGATATTTTAAGAAGTAGTTGTTTCTCTAGTCACAAGGAATAAACTAGGTAGAGTTTGTGATAAGTGTGATATTCTGATAAAGATTGTGTAAGGTCAATTAGGTCAAAAGGCAATTAGAAACAATCTAGTAGCATCATAAAATTAACTTGTTGACATTTTTGAATCTAGGTAAACAAAACAAGTTAGGTGCACTATTTGTGTATGTGGGGAAATTTTCTTTGTGACCCCCTGTATCCCAACGACAATAGCATCATTGACTTCTACCCTATTTTCTTCTATAACACCATCACACAAAATACCAGAAGTTAGAAACTTGTTGGGCCTCCATTTCGGAAAAAGTAAATTACACAATTACACATCATTAAAAGGTGTACTTTGACATACTACGGTCATAATCATGTTTTTTTTAAATCTTTGTCATTTTGCCTGGGTAGATCTCAGTGTTCAGACATGCTTTCCACGATGCCCAGGGTTCAGGGACGACATGGGACAGCCAAGGGTTTAGCTACTCCTCATCCAAAATGGCTGAGATTACATATACAGGCATGATTCTCAATGATAATGGGGACCGCGGCTTAAGTACCTACGAAGAACGAGGGTATTCTAATGGTTCTTTGCCAAAGTCCAAATGAACCACGGGGAGGCGGAATTCCAGTTTAATCAATAGTTCTTACAAATCAATCAAATTTAGTACCAATTAAATCCCAGCAGTGGCCCTGCGGGGATCGAACCGGGGACCTTCTGCACCAAAGCAATTACCCTAAAGAGTGCCACACTCTCCTGACGTGAACTCATCATTTTGGAAAAAAATGTCAGTCTGAAATGTCTGTACTCAACAGGAACAAAAAACCTCAAGTTTTCATCTATATCGGTCAATTGAATAGGGGGAGGAATCCTGTGTTCATGAGTCTTATGTAGGCATCAAAAAATTGTTTGTTGGCGTAAACCCGACTCGACCCTAAAAAACCTGCGACTCAAAAGTTTTTATGCAATTAGCAACAAAATAAAAAAAATATCTTGCCGGACCGACCCAGTATTTTCATCCACAATTAAAAATTTTTGTACCAACACAAAGACAAAAAAAATAACACAAACAAGGACACAAAGCAACTACAACAAGTAAAACTGAAAACTCAAGGAGAAAACTTATGCCCGACTACGGATGATGAAAGTTCATATTGACCTTTGACCCTACGATGGACCTTAGAGCGGGGTTACTGGGGACACTTTTTCACTTTTCCTTGATGCCTACAAGATGGAATAGCTATGTAGGTCAATTAAGCTTCTTATATATTTGACCCCTATGCTGACCGCCATTTTGACTTGACCCCACTATGTGCACATAAGAAATTGAGCGGTTCCAAGTGGTTCTTGTGAACACATATGACATAAATATCTACTTGGTTGATGAGTTATAGCGTTGTGCATATTAATTAGGCTCATTTGCAATCTTACACGTGACCCTGGGGCCAATATTCTGTCACATGAATTCGTCTCGACAGTATCGCGCCAACTTTTACTTGCACAGACATCAAACTACAAGTGTTACGATTTTGAGATATATAGCATTTTTGACAATTTAATTAGATAATGACGACATTTTGAATGTGAATGACTTCCGATATTCGGAAATTAAAGTCGGTTGTACAAGCTGTATACAATGACCAAAGACGAGGGCTCATGGCAGGGACTTGTCAGCAAGTAGCGCCATATCTGTAGAGAAGTGGTTCCAAAGATTTTAGTTTTTGTCTCTATTGACCCCTACGAGAGGTCAAAGGGTCAACTAGGTACCACCCCTGAGTAGCTTGGCGTCAGTGGTTCTTCTGACCGATTTTGTAATAAAATTGATTGATTCAGCCCAAATTTATTGGATCGAGTATGATTGCAAAAATATTGGCGAGACGCAAGTTCGAGCCCAATATTTAAAAAAAAAAAAAAAAAAAAAAAAAACCAATAAAATATTGGGCGCAAATCATCCAATGTATAATTATCATGCGTAGGATCCGAAATTCTCGCGTATCGGGACACCTCAACGCATGATAATGGTCAATATCGGCCCAAGCCGTTTGGCAGAGAAGGCAGAAAGAAGAAGAAGGCGAAAAAAAGCGATGGTCGGAAAGAAAGAAGAAAGAAAGAAAGAAGAAGAGGAGAAGACTAAACAGCCTAAGCAGAATACTATGCCCCGTTTCACGGGCATAGTAATAAAAGATCTTTGCTATGTCATGGAAAAAAGCTTAAATAGTTAGATCTTGTATTCCATTTTAGAGTAAAACATTCAGATCTAAAAAAAACAAGTAAAACACCCAAAAAAATATGACCGACCCTGTTTACCTCCCGCTAAATTCCGCTTAGCCCCCCCACCGAACCGGACCCTGATTATTTTTTCTCCGTTACGCCAAACAAAATATTTTTTTATTGCCTTACACATAGTACATGTAAACCAAACACTATCTCAAATGCAAAACATATATTATTTAGTGGCTTGGTTATAAATGGTGTTACCAAATTTATATCTATCAGAGTATTGATATGCTTTTTTGGAAAAACAGTTATTTTATAAATTCACTATAATTAATCAAATCGCTAGATAAGATTTCAAATGAATATTACCAATCAATCTGCAAAGCCTTAACAGAAGAAGAAAAATCTTTGTTTGCCAGAATGCAATCACACCATAAATCTTTTTTGCAAGGGGAAACACCTTTGGGTGGTAAAAGCATCCGCATTTTCTATGGTTGGATGATTTTATAAAAGAATCAGGAGAACAAAATGCACCCAAAATCCACAAAATTCAATACTGTGAAGCAAAGGAAAGAAAACTCTCCCAGCTAAAGACAGGAAGAATACACTAGATAGTTGCATTCTAACCCCCCAAAAAAAACCTCACAAGCTCTCCTCCCATAAGTCAAGGAGTCGATGAGAAGGTGAAACGCATATTTGGGACTTACGGCATCAAAAAACAGTTCTCAAACCCTTGAGCACCCTACGCCAACAACTTGTCTTTCACAGACAAAGTGAAGTTAGATAAGTCAGGGGGTATACAGGGTAACTTGCACTACTGCGAGACATTCTACACAGGGTTCTCAATTGGCGGCCCGCGGGCCAAATCCGCCCCGCCAAACTCTTGATTTTTGGACCTCGACTTGTTCTAAATCTTAAAGGGAAACAAAAGAATTTCAAGTGCATTTGGCCCTCAAGTTGGGAACTTTGAAATGTGTAAGTATTCTATGGCCCGTCAGGAATATAATTGGCAAACCCCTGGTCTACACTGGAGATGACTGATAGAGCAGCCTTGGGGGAGAGATTGAAAGAACAGAGAATAACCCCCAAGGCCATTAAAAGTTTGGCTGTCGCAGAACACATAACCACCTTTAGTTTCCTTTAGTTTCCGAAGATAGTTTAACACTTCTTGTTCAGTTTTCATCTTGTTTAAAAAGCCATCACCCAAAACCCCATCGTAAATATTTGGCCATATTTCAATTCCGTTTATGTGAGAGCTAAAAAATATGATTTTGTATTGTAAAGTTCCATTAGAGTTACTGTGTAAAAATTAATATTGGTCGATCAGAATGGGGCACATTTTCGCTCATAAATCTAACAAATCTTTAGCCCTAAGATTTCACAGGGTAATGAGAACAACAAATAGAGCTTATATCCGATACCAAAATCGTTGACCCAACCCAACCCCGACAACCCAATTTCTTTACCCTCCATTTAACCTGTGTTTTATTGACCCCGGTGAAAGACCGCAAAATGAAAAAACACAGAAAATAAAAACAAACTGCGTAGCCCCTATTACATATGCAAATATGCGTCAGGATTATTTGTACATGTACCCAACAGAATAGCACCTGACTCATAGGGTCCAATCAGATGAACTGCAATAATAAACACAACCTCTTAAAATATTTTAAGTATTTTGTGTATGTTGTTTAATGTAATTTCCATATCGGTAATATAAGCACCATAATGCATGAATAAACCTTACGGGAATGAGGGGCAAATGTTTATTAGGAGAACATCACTAGAGTATTATACACAGTTAAACCCAGAGCTTATACAAACTCCATGTGTACTCTAGATCCAACTCCTACCTCTTCTTCTCAGTCCAGGAGGAAAACTTAGGTCTGTGTAGCCAGAAGGCCGGAAATAAGCCATAGCTGATTTTTTGCTAGAAAGGGTGCTAATGTTGTGAGGAGAACATATTAAAAGTCCCAAAGAAGTTCCCCTGTGCTAATTGAGGAATAAAGGGGGGGGTTAGACAGGGGTTAAAAGGGTAAAAAAAAAAAAATTATAATGATTAATTTGAGCTGAAATTATTGACTATTGTTTTCTTCTAGTCCACGATTAAGAAAATGTACAGTTTCAAGAATACAGTCAACACATGTTAAAGGGGGATGGCCCGAATTAAGTACATATATAAGTTTTTCAATCTTGATAGAATGGCCTTCACCCCAAAACCCCATCTGTAAAGTTCGCGCCGAGATTTCAACCCGTTGTGATGTGAGAGCTAAAAACGTTTATTGCAAATCCCCATAGGAGTACGTGTAAAATTAATATTGGTCAAACCAAAAAGGGGCACATTTTCGTCATAACTTCCAAACCAACAAAACATCATTTAGCCCTAAGATTTCACAGTGGTAAATGAGAAAAATAGTAGCTTTCTTTGATACAAAATTTTGACCCTTCACTTTACAAATCTGGGGTCCCTGGACCGCTACTGGACCCTTAAGGTGATCATGGGGGAAAATTTCAAAACAGTCGGTGTAATCAAACTACTTCCAAATTAATGTACATGTTGCATGGCCATATTATGGCAAAAATTAAGTACCTCCATCCTAATTTTTAAATAGTAACCTTAAATTTTGCAGTTTTATACACAACGAGACGACACATGGACGCCATCAAAAGAGAATTAGAACCTTTATCCATGTATGTCTTGAACCCATTATTTCAAAATAGCCTGCAAAACCCTAAATGGAG
>JAMKCH010034323.1:0-24235 GCA_023653785.1 Ophioderma brevispina
TGCCCAGGTCAAGCCATAACCTGCAAAGCTTCAGTGCATTGTTTCTAAAGATTAGCAAAAATTAGCGACGTAAGCCAGACTTTTAGGTTGTTAAGTGACGTCAAATTGCAGGCGTTACGATAGGTTTTTTCTGAAGTTTTAAGGAAGTTACAATGGGAAGAAACAAGTTGGTCACGGTAATGATAGCAGATTCTGCATTTGTCAGAAACTTGGCGTACACTGTTTGCGTAAAGTTGTATTGCACGGGACAGGGGGTTAAATTGAAGTTTTCTTTTTGTTAAAAGAATACTTATGACGGAAATTATCAATTCCCTGGCCGTGGGTGGGGTGGCGGCAAGGGGGGGGGGTACTAATTAAAAGTTAACAATTGACAAAATAAATAAATCAACAGAGCGTACCAAAGGTTATTCGATTCACAATATATACTCTGACAGTCTTAAATTAAATCAATTTCCCTTATTAATTGCACTATGATTTATCATTATTTTTAAAAGATCAACATTTAAAAGTGCCAACACAAAAAGTCTTTTGTTTGGCGATAGCGAAGACAAAATGTGGCATCAAATTGTTAAAGGAAAATAGACAAAAATTCACAGAATCTTCCCCAGCTTGCAGCAAACATTAAAACTCAGTCTAAAATAACATACCTAAATTTAACTAAAGTTACGGTAGATGTACTTCAATAATAAACCTACTTGAATAAACTTATACCAAATTAAAGTGGACCAGATTGTTTTCGACGCGAAAGGGAAAGTTCATCTGCCCCCAATTTAAATGCCCAAAACAAACATTCAAATTTCACGATGATTCACAAAACATTGTAAACGTGTGCACAAACTATAGCTGCACTGAGCGGTGTTCTATTTACAACAAAATTTATGCCCATCAATGCAGCACCAATAACTAAAGAATAAAGGGGAAACGGGTGGGGCTCTATTTACACCCAGGGGCCCGACCACGCGAGAGATCCTCAATATTTTAATAAGTGCAAAACACCAACAAACTCACTTGCAAATGATTTAAATTATACCCATCAATGAAAATGCTTCATTTCAAGAATAGGGCTTAAAGACCTAATTACGAGAAGCCATTGATATTTGAAGTGGAAAACCGGTAAAGTTGGTTAAATGGCAAGAATTAAATTGCTTTGTGCCAAAAACTGGGGGATCACTCGAAACATTAAAGTTCCATTTTTAATGTGATGCGCCTTTGACTTGCAATATTAATATTCTGCAACCAAAATTGCACTTAAAGTAGGAGAAATATTTGAACAAAATACATGCATGATTAGCCAGTAGAAGAAAATCAAACGTGGCAAAAAGTACAAAATACAAACCACTGCTAAAATAGACAATTCACTTCATCGGCAGGATGAATAACTTGAGAACTTCAAGAAATTCATAAACACTATCCGCGTATACACAATCAAATACCAATCGGTCCACTTCAATTTCTATCAATTACCTTAATCTAAAAAGCCGACCATAATCTTAATTAAAAAACTACACAAAAGACTCCTATTTAAAACTTATTTTTGTTGTCAGCTACAGGGCCGAGGCGGAACTGGAAATGTTGAATTTCACCCATATTAAAAGAGTGCCAAACATTACTCACCCATGCATCAACTTACACTCCACAACTCACAACTTCAGCTTACATACAAAAAGGTTGCCTGGGAATGTGGGTCCACATGCTTGTCCCCCACACCTCCATCCACTAGCGCCCCAACCACAGTCTTGCCTACACAAAAAACTCATCCATGCACAATGACTAGACAAAGACAGTCACTATACACTGGTCAAAAAGACAAAGTAAAGAGCAGGTGTACAGTTTGAATGTCATGCACAAAAGCAAAGCTGCACACAAAGTGCATGAAAGAACTAGAAAAGCAATTGGAAAAGCAGTCTAGGCAGCAAAAGAGATGACCAGTATACAGGGTGACTCAAAACATTTTTATAGGACAAAATATATTTGTGACATTATTCTCCCACCCCGTAAGATTCGTCCCGAATCTTTTTTAAAGTTATTTCATACACATAAGTATTACAACGCGAGGTAATTTCAATAGTCAGTAAAGTTCCACATAAGTTGATTTGAAAGTTGACACAATGTGTCCAAATTTGTAATTGCACACAAGTTAAAACTCCATGAGCAAAGAGATCAACAAACACAACGCTTTGTTTCCCTAGCAGTAAAAATTTTTTCCAAATGTCCACCTATTTAAACAGTTGAAGCTGAAATACAATTGTGCCGAACCTTTTCCAAGTAGGAGTGTGGTAGGCCGCCCATTCCTGCAAAATGTTCAGCAACAATTTCCGCAAACACTTTTAGCACTGGTAACAAAAATCCTTACGATGCAAACTGCAATGCATATATCAATGCGTTTACCCGGCAAAGTCGCCAAGCGAACAGCAGCACAGTCAATTGTTCCAAAACGAATCGCTGTTCTATAAGAACAGTCCAATAAACGCAAACTGGCAAAGTTTAAATGTCCATGTTTTGCCACATCCGGATTTCACTCGCAAGCATTAACAGTTTATCGGAAAAACACAAAGATCCCACAATTTGTCTTGTCACCATTTAAGTTCAGCATCAGTTCCGCAACCATTTTGGCGTAGGTACAAGACCTTACGATGCACTGCAAACAGTAAAGACGACTACTGAATTACACAGTGCCATGTTCAAAGCTCATCACTGTTCTATATAACAGTCAACACTTAACGGCAATTCCTTCCTCTGTCCTGCCCAACAACAAAGCAGTGGCGCAATCCCCCAATCCCCCCCGACAACTGGGGGGGATGGGGCTGACGAAAAAAATCCTGATGAAAACAGGGTTTGCTGAAAAGTCTCCATACTAGCACATGTGCGCGCGAAAGCGCGCTACTAAAATTTTGGCCTTTAGAAGCTCAAATCCTTAAATGGAAATGTAATTGCAACCTAAGGAAAAACCCCCAAAAAAAATCGCGCGGAGCGCGCGATCCACCATTCTTTAAGCTATATGGTAAAATATGAGGTTATTTTGTTCAAAAACACATGAAACGTCATCAAAACATTGGGGGGGGGGGGGAATTGATCCCATTGACCATCCCTCCCTATCACAACAATTGGGTGTGGGACATATCCCCCCTCCCCCCGGATTACGCCTATGCAACAAAGTTTAAAGCTTGTTTTTGCCATAACCCATGAAAATAAACAATCCGCAATTCACTCGCATGCAGTAACTGTTTATTGAAGTTCCACAATGTCGTTGATCTTGTCACACGTTATAGTTCAGCAAGATATAGCAGAAGAAAAATTTTACAGCAATTTGTAGATCACTTGTAGCAGCCATCACATACATGTAGTCCATAGGGGTCCGCATTCAGCCCACCCAACTTGAAAATTCGCAGTTGTTGAAGTTTCCCCGGGGAAGGTACGCAGCGTTCAAATACAGGCCCACCAACGCTGCCGCATAGGGCGGTTGCACGGGAGGTCAATAGATTAATTTGGCCAGCACCTGCCTCCAGAACAACCCAAGCATGCATAGAATACAAATGAATCACCTGCAGAAATAAACTGAAATGTTCAGTGAACCAGTTTGCATGATTGATTCTTCTAATGCTTGGATAGTCTGTGAGGACAAACAAAAGTCCATTCACATAATTTAGCTTTCGTGCAATGACCCTCTATAGTCTGGTACTATTGGTTTCAACATCTTTCAAAGGTCACCTTGGCATTATGTGCACAAAACAATACGTCCAATGTCTTATGTGCAATGCTCAAATAATTCAGGTATTTTAACTTTCATTTAAAATTCATTTTAAAAGTTCATGTCCTTCAAACACAACTTTTTTTTAAATATAAAATGCATTTTTTTATATTCTCCGCAGCGTGCATTGCTAATTATTTTGAATCCCATCCCAACCGCTGCCACCAAAATATGTCACGGACCAGGGGGTTAAATTAGGTTAAAAGAAATAACTTATTCGAAATTATTCAATTCCTGGCCCGTGGGTAGCGTGGCCGGCAAGGGGGGGGGTACTAAAATTAAAAGTTAACAATTTGAAAAATAATAAATCAACATAGCGTACCAAAGGTTATTCGATTCACAATATATAACTCCTGTGACAGTCTTTAATTAAATCATTTTCCCCTCTCTTAAAATTGCACTATTATTTTTATCCTTTATTTTTTAAAGATCAACATTTAAAAGTGGCCACACAACAAAATTCTTTTTTTTTGGCGAACTAGACGAAAGACAAATGTTGGCATCAAATTGTTTAAAGAAATAGAACCAAAATTCACCGAATCCATCCTCCCCAGCTTGCAGCAAACATTAAAACTCTGTCTACACAATACCTAAACCTAAATTTAACTAATTTACTGACGGTGTAACTTCAATCATAAACCTACTGAATAAACTTAACAAATAAAGTGGAGAACCAGAATTGTTTTTCTACGCGACCAGTGCAAGTTCATCCTGCACTTTAAATGCCCAAACAAACATCAATTTCACGATGTTCACAAAACATTTTTTTTTTTTTTTTTTTTTTTTTTTTGTAAACAGTGTGCACAACTATAGCTGCAGCACTGAGCGGTGGTTCTAATTACACCAAAAATTTATGCCCCTCAATGCAGCACCAATAACAAAAGAATAAAGGACACAGGGGTGTGCTCTATTTACACCCAGAGGGCCCGACCACCCGAGATCCTCATATTTTAAATAGTGCAACACACCAACAAACTCACTTGCCAAATGATTTTAATGTCTACCCCATTCATGAAAATGGCTCTCATTTTCAGAATAGGGCTTAAAGACCTAATTACGAGAAGCCATTGATTATTTTGAAGTGGAAAAAAACCGGTTAAGTTGGTTAAATGGCAAGAATTAAATTGCTTTGTGGCAAAAATGGTGGATCACCTCGAACATTAAAGATCCATTTCTTCATGTGATGCGGCCTTTTTGACCTTGCAAATATTAATATTCTGCCAACCAAACTTGCAATTAAAGTGGGAGAAATATTTGAACAAAACTTAACATCATGATTATGTCAAGGTCGAAGAAAAATCAACACTTGCAAAGTAACAAAATTACTAAACACTTCTCAAATATACAATTTCACTTCATCGGCAGGATGAATTAACTTTGAGAATTTCAAAAAAAATTCATAAACCCTATTTCCGCGTATCCACAATCAAATCGGTCCACTTCCAATTTCTAATCAATTACCAATTAATCTAAAATCCGCCATAATCTTAATTAAAAACTCACAAAAGTACCTATTTAAACTATTTGTTGTCAGCTACACGCCTGAGAGGAACTACTGGAACTGTTAATTTCAACCCTAATTTAAAAGCGATGCCAACATTACTCACATGCATCAACTTACACTCCACAACTCACAACTTCAGCTTACATACAAAAAGGTTGCCCTGGAATTTGGTCTCACATGCTTGTCCCACACACATCCGTCCACTAGCAAGCCCACTCACTTCTGCCTACAACAGAAACTCAATCATGCATCATGACTAGGACAAAAACTGCTGTCCCTATAACCTGGTCAAAAGGACAAGGAATGCAGGTGTATCAGTTGAAATGTCATGCCAAAGCAAGCTGCAACACAAATAAAGTGCATGAAACGACACTATAAAAGAATTGGAAAAGCATCTAGGGCAGCAAAGAGATGACCATATACAGGGTGACTCAAACATTTTATAGGACAATATTTTGTGACAGTATCACCTAATAATTGCAGCTGGTTGTAAACACAGATCATGTCAGAAGTAGCTAGAAGTGCATTATGTCAGAGCTCTCTCTCTCTCTCTCTTCTCTCTGTGGTTTTGTATGTGGGTGTGTGTGGTGTGTTTCCGCCAAAAACCAAATGACTACAAGTGCCAACTTCTTCACGTCACGGCATTCAGGCTATTCATTATGTTACCGTCATCTAAATGCTAATTACATTTGTTTTACTAAGTCAACTAAATTACTTAATCCATGCAAATGTTGTTGGCAATATTTTTAACCATGATTAACAATCCTATTTTGGGTAAAGATGCCATAATTTATTTGTTTTATAATAATAAAAATAGTTTGGCATTTTATTTTCCCTTGATACTTGAAGGTTACACAAAGGTAAGCAAGCAAAAATGTCATAATGTATTTGTGTAAACTCATCAAAGTCTCTTTCGGTACACAACGGTGTGATTCCGTACGTGGCCACAGAGTAAAATGGATACCTATCTTAAAGTTAGTAGAACTTCTCAAGTTCAAAAACCAAAATTCAAAATTTTATATGAGAATCAAATCTCGTAGATTTTAGAAATCTGCCTTAGAAAGTAATCAAAAATGGAATATCTTTTACCAATCCTGTATAAATTTTATATATGATATTAATAATTTATTTCATATTGAACTCTCTTTGAATGATCGTTTTATTTTCAGTGGCGATATTCAAATTAATGGAACCATGAAAGAAGTGACGCCCACGATAAGAAAATAAGAAAAGACATTAGAAATGCGGGAACATAACTTTTTCTTATCACACATGTATTACACTATTGTCTAGAATCATGGTTAAAATGCGTTTTTTTTAAAAGAAACTTGCAATTTTGATCTCTTTTCTTCTGCTTTCGGGTCCTGAAATGAGGAATTTCAGGTCTCAATGTTTGTAACTAGATTTAAAATTCTGGATGGTTTAGCAGTTAAAATTTATTCCGATTATGGCATACAAAAAAAACAAACCACATAAAACAAACCAAAAGAAACACAATAAACAAAAACAAAAGATAACAATTTCGTGGTAGCAAAGGGTCATTGATGTGTTTGAAAATTCCGATTTAACCATATCAAGCAGTACTTCTCTCGATTATTATGAAATTGCTTCGTTCTTGACATTTTGTCATACCTTATCGGTGAGGTATTTAGTTTGGTGTGTAGCCCATGCTATATAAAAGTAAGGGTGGAGGTTGGATTCAGAGCTGAAATTTTATTCAGTTTCTATATTTCTTTATTTAATTTGTAAAAGATTTATCTATGCAATAGAAATTCTGTTTTTGACCTGGTTCAGTTGCATTGGTCAAACAAACCGGGAAAGTTCCCCGTCCTTCGGAAGGGTACTTTAAGGTCGTATGCACACATGAGTTAGACGTGGTCTAAAGTTAGACCTATCTAATGAATTTATCCCACAGAAGACTTTTCCTACAACTCTTAAATTAACAGATTAAAAAGATCCCAAAAGATTGCGATTAGGCACCAATCCATTTTAGATTTAAAATTAAATCTTATGGATTAATAATTTAAATCTATCAGATTAATTTTCAATCTAAATGGATTGATCCTTAATTAATCACAATCTTTCGGGCAATCTTTTTGAGATTTATTTTTTATTCCCTTTAATTTAGAAGTGTATACACAGACGAGGTATTTGATTTAATTTGTAAATTTTGCATTTTAATCGTTGAAATTGATGTTACTTAATGAAAAAAATGTGAATGCCTCTCATTGGACAAAACTAATTTTGACTTAGATCAGTCTAACTTTAAACCTAGTCTAATATAGTTTAGTATACGGCCTTAGGACAGTTCCTTGAACAGAGCGTCATTCTGAATGCATTTATTGCAGTCAGATCTGATAAGGACGGGTGTTTTGTATCTCGCATGTCGATATTGGGTGAAATACTTTTTGTATTTTATTCCACGTAAAATAAATCCTGCATGCGAATTGAAAAACAGATTAATTGCAGCGTGCGTTGGTCAAATTACTTGACTATCGAGACAATAACCGAATCAAGTATTACAAAACCATCATAGCTAAAATGCTCGTATTCTTTTTCGGTTAATCCTCGGGGTTCATACTTTTGTTTACGGTGCATCTTTTTTTCATCCTAATGCGCATATTTTTTGATAGTTTTATAAATCAAACTTGAAAAGGTATTACATGAGAATTACCTCCGAGATTGTATAGATTACTACCAATAAAACATCTTATCAAATTTACAGTTTTTGAAATTCCTCTCAAAATTGAATTTTGAATCAAATTTGTGGCGTATTAGCTATTGGAGGCAGTGGCGTAACAATTGGAGGGTCAGGGGTTGGCCAAGTTGCCACCTCGTCTCGAAAATATCGGGACCCCACACCGGGATCGTACCGCGATGGAATAACAGTTGCATTTTGGTCTCGTTTTATTTTCGGGATTACGACCAACTTCGGCTAAATTTGGGCCAAACTATGTCAATGGGCTAATCGCGTTCGCGGCTACCGTTGTCTGAGGGATGTACCATACCTGATGAAGTCCCGGTCCCGATCAGGCTACCACCCCCTGAATGGTGGCGGGTAAATCCTGTTCCGGCTTACATGATTTCGTCATTATCTTGTTGGTTGAGTAAAGTTAGTGATCTAACTCTGACCAGCAAAATTGATTTATCCACTGTCCACTGGTATACTCAATACTTAAAGCAAACGTTAATGTAGACTCGACTTGAGATGCAACTTCTTAACATTCATGCCTTTTTATGGGCGCCTACGGGCGCACTATTAGCTTGCTTGGAAGCTGTGTACAGCGTCCGTTAAGTACGTATATCCTGTTTCTAAAATTGAAAAAAAAAAATGAACCAGCGTTTGAAAATTTCAAGACTGGGAATAATACCGAAAGGCATTGTGGGGAAAAAGGGATACGGTCCGTAGCGATTGGTGGTCACTTTTCCGTGTTTGACAGCACCGAAGTACACCCGACAAAAACGTTCAATTTTCTCGCTACGTTCTATAGGTTCAGAACCAATACGTAGAACATATTCAAAACAAAACATAGTCAAACGGACCCTCAGATGCAAAAAATCTCCATAGAACCCCTTCGATTTTCCTGAGATATTTGAGATTTAGTTCATTGCCATGCATCGCTATGACGGGCTGATGACGTTAATCTCTCGCGAATTACTAATTTAGATAATCTTTCGCAAGTTTGTGCACACAGACACACACTTCCGGACCGTTGTGGAAAACTGTAGCCAAATTGGGGATTTCTACGTTAAATCACGATATATGGTGCATAGCTGATGTTCAAAATATTGTGGCAAATATGGAGGAGTTCGTTCGAGTTACCCGATGACCTAACAAATCATATTCTTCGGCAGCGATTAGTCAAGAAGACAGTCTCCATTTTTTCTTGCGAAATTTAAGGAAATTTTAAAAACGCTGTATAATGGTATCCTCAGAATACGCCCTCTTTGGGTCCTCGTTGAGGCTCGCTCTGTCTTCCCAGAACCTTGTGACCAATGAGCAGATTTACACGTTGAAAAGCAAGTTCCTAAATGGCCTAGCGGTCTAAGGCACTAACACCCACATAGGTATTATTTCCCCCCGTTGGTCCAGGGTTCGAATATCGGCCAAGAGGAATGATTGATTTTGTTATTGTTGATATTAGTTTTGTTCTTGGTGTTGAGCTGTTTGTGTTTGACCAGGAAAGATGTGCCCGTGTTTTGCGTGTTTTTCTCCCTTTTCCCATTTTTCTTCTTGTTTTTTTAACAACTACAAAGCTTAAATTGAGTCACAAGTTGGGAATAAGTGGCCAAAATGAAAAAATAATAATAATGAAACAAAAAATTAATATGGAAAAACAAAAGAAAATTAAATATAAACAAAATAAATACAAAATACAAACAATTGAACACTGAGTGAAAAAAGAAAAAACGCTAATCACAAATAAATAAAAAGAAAAGACAATAACAAATAAGATTTTAAAGAAAAAACAATTAACTTAAAATTTAATAAACATACATAAAATAATATAAGCCAATTAAATAATAACAAAATTTTATTCTTTTTTCGAATAAATGACAAAAAATAATAACCAAGATGCAACTAAAATGGAAAATACACAAAAGAAACAATGTACTACACTAAAAATGAATAAAAATAAAAATCTTTAAAAGAATAAAAATAACGTTGATAAACTATAAAATAAACAAAATTACAATGGAAACAAGAAATAAAATTTAAATATAAAAGAAAAAAATACAAATAAAAAATCAAAAGAATTAACAATTGCAACCAAGAGTTGAAAAAAAAGAAAACGCTAAAAAGACAAATAAAAAAGAAAAAGGCGGAAACAAATAAGATTTAACAGAAATAATATTAAATTAAACTTAAATGAAAAATACATAAAAAATATAAGGAAGATAAAAAAAAAAAATTAATAACAAAAGGTAATAAACCAAAATAATGTAAAAAATAACAAACTGCCACTAAATTGCACAAAAATACACGTGATAATATGAAAAGCAAGGGTTTGTTCAGGAAAGATGTGGCGTGGATTTATTAAAAATTACTATTAAATAAAAACAGCAATAATAAATAAACAATGAAACTTGAGCAAAAATATGAACACGTTAGTAAAGTAATTAAAAGTTTAAAAAGACCAGAAATTAAGAAATTAATGAAAATATCGAATACGACCAAAAATTAATGAAACAATAAATAAGCATTTAAAATGAGCAAAATATGACCAAATATTAAAACTAAAAAGTAATACAAATTAATTGACCGAAATAAAACAGAATATTAAAATGAAAAAAAAATGACAACTACATTAAAAAATAGAAAATACGAAGAAAATGTTTTTAAACAATTATAAAAATAAAAAAATAAGAAAGTAACAAATATGACCAAAATAACATAAGATTAACAAAGATAATAAAAAAGAGAAAAGTGGAGAAAATGATAAAAAAAACAAAATTACACTCAATTATAAAAAATACTTATATTTATAAAATATTTTCACACAAAAAAAAATTTTTTTTGGTGAAAATGAGAACGTGAATTGGATGGGGTAGGGCTGTGTGTGGTGGAAGGGTGATTGGCAAACACCTTTGTATAATGTGAACCTGGGCAGGTTGTTTAGAAGCGACCGGGGGTAGTGGGAAGGGAACTCTGGGAGGTTGAGAGGAAATCTGGTAGAGGTTTCTGGTATGCAAATGAGGTATTGCCATTTAATTCCGTCAAGCGCTTCTGACCCAATATCATATAGCGCATGACGGAATCAAATTGTAATACCAAAAACGAACCATGGGTATTGGGCTGGGTAGGGGAATTGCCAAATAGATAAAAAGGGATAGGGTGTTGAGGTAATTTAGATGTGCCCTGGTGTAGTTGGGAAGGAGGAACATGGGTTAGTTGGGAAAGTTGCCACTCGGTAGATGAGAAGGGGGATCTGTGTTAGTTGGGAAGGACGTCTGTGACAGCTGGAAGGGCTCCCAGACAGTGGTGGAAGGGTCTTGGATAGTTCGAAATGAAGAAAAGACCTTTTGGGACTTCGGGGCAACTAGTAAAAGGGCCTGGTATAGTGCAAAGGGGCCCTGGGTAGGTAGTACGACAGGGACCCTGAAGGTGGGACAAAAGTTTAATAATGCAGGTTACGTCTGATAAGATTCCGTGTGGATCCTAACAACCCTAATCTTGGTACCCCCGCCGCAACCGCGAAAGCCGAGAACGCGAAATTTCTAGTTGTTTTGGCGGCATCGGGTATGCCCGATTAGGCCGTAAAATGACCAAGTCCTCTTTAATCTTGGGATTTTAAGATATAATAAATAAACAATTGCTACTGAACATATAAAGATTTATTCATGCATGACTGAGTTTTATGTACAATCAAAACACAACAGAATTAAAAGCAGGTCAATTAGCAACTTTATTAATTAAATATATGTACTAGTGTAGATTTTCTGTCACAAGTAAAACATCACAGATCTGGATTTATTTAATAATGTAGTTGTATTAAACAAAAATACAAAATTATGGGCAAGTCCATTTTTGAACTCTAGGTAATAGTGTTTTTTCTTCAGCTTCATAAAAACATGTAGCCTGACTTGCAAAAGATCTTGAACATTGTCTGATTTGTCAAAAGTTATCATACAACAAAACCTATGATTTTGAACCTTTACTTGACACTTAAAAAAGCCGTTTTTATACTTGCATAGTATTCAAAAACACTGACTTGAAATGGACGCATTTGAAAACAAAAGGTACATAAATTTATGCCAATGATGCAAATGGGCACTGCATTTAAATGCTTATCAACTTATTGTATGTATAAGTGTGTTATTAAACTATAAACTGACTTGGGTAGAACATAATTAGGCCTTTAAACTGTTTGTCACACAAAGAAAAGTGTTTTTTAAATGCCGCTACACAAAATACAGCCATTTTTTTCTGCAAAATAGTCTCTAATTATGCAAATTTTAATAAAGAAGTCCTTGTCTCAACCATTTTATTTTATATTAAGGGCACACTTTGATTATAATTCAAACTAGCACGTCAAATCTGGTGAAAATTAAACCTAGGCATTCTTTTTTTATACGAGTTTGTGGTTATATAATTCCCGATAGTCGAAGAACACAGGAAAAATTCGCAATTTATGCAATTAGGCCATAATTATGCAAAATTATACTTCGATGACAACATTTTATGTAATGATTGAAAGTCTGGCCTGTACAATGTACTCAAATACCCTTCAATTGGGTGAAAATTGAACAAGGCATGGATTTTTATGCAATTTTGTGGTTTAAAATCAAAGGTGGCACATAGGAACTCATTGGTTAATAAGGTCAAAAGCTTCATACCAGTCAGATGTCTTGTGAAGTTACGTGTAAAATAAGCGCTGAAAATGTAACATTGAACTCAATTGGAGTATCATTCAATTAAAACCAAAGCCATTATGGTTACAAGACACACCCTCGTTTGTTATGAAGTTCAAGGGTCACTATAGGTCAAAAGGTAGTTAAAAACCTATCATTGACCACAACACAAGGCAAACTCTCAAAAGCCATCATCAGTGTTTCTGCCAAACAGCACCTCAATAAACAAAACCCACTCCCTAAAATGCTGAAATAAAATTCAGTTCCAAGTTTATAAGTGCAACAAAAGATTAACAAACATCCAAGTATGAGTAGTAAATAGTTTCATATGTTACACACTTAACGATTTCTTTTTACCTGTATTGGCTACCAAAATAAAGTTCTTAATCTTTATATTTCCCGTATATACGCTAATTTGGTATTGGATCCTAGACCAAAATTGCAAACTTGCACCACAACTAAACGTTCATACTCTATCTTGATGTCAATATATAGATATATATAGTTCAGTACAAAGTTCGAAGGGCTACGTCGGCAGGTATTGTAAAGTTACACCCGAATTTGGTCTACTGATTATATATATAGATATATATAGATATATATAGATATATAGATATCTTATAGAATATATATATATATAACAGATAATATACATGATATATATATATATATATATATCTATAGATATTTATATTTATACTTATTCCAAAACACTTTTTATAAAGCAAGTTGCAATAAATTCACGAATTCAATCTGAATTGTGTTTACGTGCCGTTCTTACATAAGTTTTCCCAATCCACAGGTATATTCGTCTCAGCATAGAACAACCCAAAACAAGACTCACTCCTTGGGCGCCCCTTTCATTTTAAAGGAATTTGATTCAAATAACATTTGGGGTGGGGCAATTAGCGACCATGGGTCACTAGTGACCATGATGAATTCATCAGACTGTAGCAGTTTATCCGTACGTACACGTCTTGATTGATCATCAGGGTCATAGTGACCCAGGGTAGTATTGTCCAACCCTAAGATTTGCAGTAGTCGTCAAAAAATAGTGATGATAAAATTCGCGCAAGGCCTTTTTATTGCACCAGATTATCACTGTTTAAAGTACTATTTATTGCATCTCTCGACATAATTAGAACTATTTCAGTATTGTGCATACAATCAATTGGAATTCTTTTATATAGTAAAGATCTTTCCTTTATGCATTGTAGACATAATGTAGCAAAATTTACATTAACTTTATTCAATTACAATTTGTTCCACCACCGTAGGGCACACAGTATTACCACCGAGGTTACTCGGACTAAACCACTCCAAGGTATATGTACGAGTATGAGTCTAATGTGACACCCTATCGACTTTCTCACATCAATTCACCGGATTTATATACAATCAGGGATTAAAACAATAGAAACATAAGAAATGTACCCTTTTAGAGGTCCTTACTTTGCATTGAAGTATGTTAGAGAATTTTCACATTGTAAAGGCGTGTAACTTTGTGATTAAGGGTGCTAGAGATATGGGAAAGTCAATTTGAAAGCTTGAATTCTGAGAAACAACATTAGAGAACTTACAAGAAAAAGGATTTTTAAATGTTTGAATGCATTAACTTTGCAATCAAGTATGATAGAGACACGGGGATTTCACATTGAAATTTGGTTTTAGAATGAAAACTGTTTCTTTTGTTAAAATTATATAATTATAATTAGTTTTGTTATTTTCAAAATACTGTTGTTTTCCAAAATTTTTAAAGATTAGATTCCTGAAGACATAATAGAGAACTAAAAGAACTCTCATTGTATTGTAAATTGCTCATAACTTAGAAGTTAACATAACAGAACATAATTATGAATTTCACAATTTGAAAGCCAGCATTGCTTAACGAACACAATAGAAAACTGAAAAAAAGTCTTTTGAGCCCAACCAATTTGCAAATAATTATTAAAGACATCGGGATTTTAACATTGAAACTTAAATTTTTAAAGAACACATTGTATTGAACTGACAAGAAAATCGATCTTTTAAATAGGTTTGAAGGCCCATACCTTTTGCCATCAAGTATTCTAGAGACATAGAGATATCAACCATGTAAACAATTGAATGTTAGGTTTTGAAGAACACAATAGAGAACTTAAAAAGAAAACTATTCTTTTTAAACGAGCACAATGAACTACTGAAAAACTGTCTTTGTAAAGACATAGGAATTTCAACATTTGCAAGCTAATTTTCTGAAAAACACAATGAAGAACTGAACAAATCCTGCCTTTAAAAGCACCTAACATTGCAATTAGGTATGCTGGAGATGTGAGAATTGCAGCTAGCATTCTATACAACATTTTGAAAGCTTAAATTTTGCAAAGCATAAGGGTAATAAATAATTCTCCCCGTTGACAACATTGAGTTGAGTGAATCAGATCGGACACATGTGTAGCAACAAACTTGTAAATTAATGCTATAAAGAGTTGCAAAGAACCCACAAGTTAAACTAGTATATTTATAACAGTGAGAATTAATATAATTCCGTTTATAACTTGATACGAAATGCGGGTTTATGTTGTTTGGCATGTTCGTAGAATTGAAATGCAACTCATAGCGTAATTTTGCTTAATTTCTTAAAAGAATAAATGTGGCTGTGTGTATGTGTTATAGTCTGATTTTTATTTGTGTCAGTTCATGCATATTGTCGAGGGTGTGGGTTCACTTGGAGGGGATGTGTTGATAGCGAAATTTAAAAAGCTATATTATATAGAAGCTCGGAGAAACTGGCGAGCATTGAATTAAATAAAGACAAACCCGGTCCTCTCGCTAACTAGGCGTGAGAATTTACCACTGGAGGACTGTGTATACGTGGATACCAGAGAAACGAGCGCTGATGTATTTCAGCTTTACTTAGAGTCTCAAGCGGCCGTAATTATATATTATGTATTTAGAAGATGACCTATATGCATGATTCTAGCAGAATCTATGGCGATGCGAAACTCAATTCAATGTACGCGAGGATCAAGTAAATGATAAAACCCGAGGTCATTATCAGACAATCTCGGAGAAACTGGCGAGCATTGAATTAAATAAAGACGAAGTTAACTAGGCGTGAGAATTACCACTGGACCATACGTGTGTTTACGTGGATACCTGAGAAACGAATGCTAATGTATTTCAGTCTTTACTTTAGAGTTGTATTTACTTCATCCTCGCGTACATTGAATTGAGTTTCGCATCGTCAGAGATTCTGCTAGAATCATGCATATAGGTCATCTTCTTCTAAATACATAATATATATATATATATTTTACGGCCGCTTGAGACTCTAATCAATCACTCTTTCAATAACTATACATTCTTTTACCTTAATAATATATGCCGTTTCTGACAGCATTTGCGCAATTGTGTCTTTTGTATTGTTGTTGTAAGCGTTAGAGCGGTAATAGGTTCAATTAGAGTTCACGTGGTTATTCGTGCAGATTTCCTTTTAGCATGTTTAGTCCGTATATTATCATGATTATTGCGTGCATAAATACATAAAACTTGCAACATTTGTCAACCAATTTTACTATAGCAAGGTTAGTCCCATTATTCAGAGCTCAAAGTGCTAAAATCCGCAATGCTTTTGTTCTAATTGCGTTGCTTTAAAATTACAAACAAACGTGCCCATACTTCGATATTCACACCCATAGAAAGTTTGTTAAAGTTCGTATAGTTGGCTGGGTTTTCCTTGTTGGCATGACATGATCACTTATCGACAACTAGTCGGATTTCCTTGAGTATCCACGTCAGACAATAGGAATATCAAATGTTCAACAAACGAACAAGTCTCACAAAGGTCGTTTAGTAGGTATGGTAACTTGGAACGGATTAAAATCGCAAGTACTGCTAAAAAGCCTTGCCAAGTTTCATTGATGGCAAGAGGCCGCGTGAACTTGTTGAAATATTAAAGTGCTTTCTTGAAAAAAAATAAGATAATAATTAATCATATCGATGATTTGCGTAACGCATTATTATTTATGTTTAGAAAAACTGATTGCACAAATGTTTTAATGTATGGTGTGTATAAATGTTATTTCTGAGGTATAAACGAATATCAAGCGTGAGGCCTTTGTGTTATGTATAAGACGAATACGTTGTAAGATTGACGTTCCCAGTGGTAGTGGGTGACTGCTCAAAATACCTTAAGCCACAAATTCCGACTGAAATATTGAAATTGGAGAAACCGAACCTGGAGTGAGGCCACCCCGGATGAATCAACAATGTTTTTTTTTATTTATTGAAACAATATAATCATTGTATCAAATTAAGAATTGGAGACAAATTATGTTTTTCGGATTAATTTAAAAAAATTTAATTTCCAATTTGGTCATGTATTGGATTCATTGTATTGACAGCTTTCAATAATGTCTTATGGGACTACTCCAATATTGAAGCGTTTGGCCAATCTTGTTTGTGACTAACATGACCAAACCGCAAAAGCATTGAAGACAGAATCAATTAATGCAATGCTTTCAGCGCTTTCCAATTGCACAAGTGTGCCAAAAAAGTGCAACATTCGGCAATTAATTTTTTGAAAGGTGAAAAGCAACTTTCAAGAAACATGCACGTTTCCTGCCGTGCGTAGAACTTCTTTTTAGTACATAAAACTTTCCCCGATCAATTTGACGATTTTTAAAGATTAGAGCAACTTTGCAAAGTATTCAAATTCACGTGTGGGCCCCTCCCACTCTCTGTGTTTGCAAGTTCTGTAAGATACTGTGAAAATCCGCTGTTGAAACCTGACAAGCCATTTGGCAGTAGGCCAGGCTTGGAAGACTCATATTGCAGGAGGTGCGTCCGGCCCCTCTGCGGATGTGGTACAGACTAGACGGCCGCCCAGATCTCCTTGTGATACGGTAACATGGTGAAAAGGGTTGATGGAGTCCAATGTAATTTGTTTCTTCTTATGTTGGATTTCCTGGAGTAGTCTCTTTACGTTGTTGGTGTTGCTCGAGTTTTTGCTGTTCTTTGCCTTTATAATTGTTGCCGCTTTTCTATTAAGCTCACTTCCATGTCTCTGGTATATGTCAGCAATTTATTTATGTATTCTTGTTTGCTAAGACTATTCGAGAACAAAACGAATGTTCTACATGGCTTCTTGGGTCTGAATGGACGTTGTCTACTTACTCACCACGCTCTCAGTGGTGATTTAGGGCTGCTAATGGGTTACCATGCGGAATTGCGGACCACCATTTGAAGTTAAGGCGCCATGTTTACGATTTAACTTTAATTCTGAGATATACGCAGCTTTTCGTACATTTTAATACCACGACTAAATTAGAAAACATTCAAATGTTAATCTGTCACACTTCTTAGAAGTTATTCATCAAATCCAATGGCCTTTTCAATACTGTTGCACTAATTGCCAGCTTACCAAGATTAACATACGGTGAAGTAGGCTCAGTGTATCTCTGGATCTACGGACCCATTGGGATGGGTAAACTGCCAAATTATAGGGAATAACTAGGCTAGTTACATGCCTCACATGTAAAAAGAGGAAAAACGAGTGATGGTGTTCAAGATTAAGCACCCTCCTCGTGGTGACCCCGGTAACTGATTCTTTTCAGGCGATGATAATCACCTGAACGACGCTTACATCTGTTTGTCTTTTTTAATTCAACTGTCTTTTAATTACTGTTGTCTTTTTTATCTCACAGTATTTTAATCATGCCCCGCCAGCGGACACTATCTGATGCCAGTCTGGCTACACGTGCCCTTATTAGGTCAGGCATCACCAGATGTCCAGTCAGTATTGCATCTCATTGCTCCAACTAACGTGGGAAGGTCTCACTAGGGCAAAGATAACATCATCTACACCTCACACATACGGCCAAAAGTCATGCATTCTCCTCCAAGAGACACACGCTCTGAACAGTTGCCATCTGAAACATCTGCTTCTACACCTTAGTCTGGCACACACCCCGAGAGCGCTAAAAAACCCACGGGTTGCCACCTTTGCTCGTAACTCAGCCCGATGGAAACAAATTGCAAACCGTCTCCTTCAGACTTCCACCCTGGAATGGGCAACGACCCAAATTGCAGTGTTCATGTCACCAATGTCTACAAGCCACCCAACCATCGGCTTCAAGAAGACTCTCTACCAACTTAATGGTGCACCCTGCATTTACACTGGCGAGCTTTAATAGCCATAGCATTACCTGGGGTTTACAGGACACCAACCCTGATTGGAGCTACCCTAGAGACTGGGCCTCAAAAATCCGGGAGTACAACTTCTACACGACCCAAGCAACCATACACTTTCAACTCTGGAAGGTGGAATGCGTCTACAAACCCTGACCTTGCTTTTGCACACATGGACACCATCTCCATTCACCGTACTGTTCTCGCCGCTTTCCGAAGTCCCAACTAGACCATCCACGATTGCTCCTGAGGCCTGCTACGCCTGTACAACAAAGCCATTGCCAAAGGTGGAACTTCCGCAAGGCAGACAGTGACCAGTTCAAGCCACCTGGTGGATTTGGAAATGGCCCAACCTCCCGACACCCACCTCCTCCAACCTGGACAATTCTTACACAAGCACTGTGTCAACTCTTTATTAATATGAAAAGAAGACCCTCCCACGTGGCTGCCGTCGCAGTTATTTCCCATCTTTGGATGAGGAATGTGACACTTTTTACAATGATTTCCTGATTCTGAACCCGGGGAAGAAGCTTCATCCAAGGCTCAGATCTGACAAACCGCTTGGACAGGAAACTCCGTGAGCGCTGGGAGGAGACGGTCAGGAATCGACTTCACCCACTCCAGCAGTAAGGCCTGGAAGACTATAACCGCCTCACCGGCAGAATTTCCAACCATCGTAAATGTCCAGTGACTGCCAACCAATTGCTGAGCAACTCCTCGCAAATGTTTGTTTCAAGAACATTGATAAGGGTCACACTCGCTCTGTCAAAAAAGAGATCACCAAACTTCGTCGAGCCCCCGGCGTGGACGGTGTCACTTTCAGCATCCTTCTCACTAGATGGGCTCACCTCTGCTATCAGCCACCTAAAAAGTGGAAAGGCCCAGGGCCCTTATAACATACCAGGAGAGTTCCTGATGCAATGCCGCCCACGATGTCTAGATTGGCTCCCGGAGTTCTACAACATGTTGCCTTACCACACCAGTCCTTACCCAAGACTGGAGGAGAGCTACCATTATCGCCCTCCCCAAACCAAACCAGCCTGTCGACAACCCCAAGAACGACCGCCCAATATCACTACTATGTGTCTCTTCAAACTCCTTGAGAGTATGATCCTGTCCCGGCTGGAGCCCGTTCGTCCGATCCCACGGTCCTGACGAACAAGCAGGATTTCGCCGTGGCCGGAGCACTGTCCAGCAGATCGTAAAACTCACAAATGATATTGAGGAAAGCTTTGAAAAGCGCCGTAATGCAGTCGTCATCTTGGGGACCTTACTGCAGCAATACGACACCGTGTGGCACCGGGGCCTGACACTCAAGCTTCTCAGGACCATCCCGGGATCGTCACTGTCCATTCAATATGTAACATGCTTCAAACCGTAGCTTTCTTCTCAAGACCAGTGATGGGCAGGGTAGTCATCTGTGTCGTCTGAGGAAGTACCACAAGGATCTTTACTGGCTCCTATGCTGTCAATTTGTACAGCGATTTACCTCAAACAACATCTAGACAATCTGGCTACGCCGACTATCTTGTCCTCCTCCTCTCGGACATACCTGGACAGAAGTACACTTACTACAGAGATGGCCCTACTAGGCAGGCATATCTCAAGACCCGGAAACTGAAGCTGAGCGAAGCCAAGACCACCGTTACAGCCTTCCACCTCAACACCAAAGATGCTCATCGCCACCTTCAAATCACCCTCAATGGAGCGCCTCTGCATACATCCTACACCACCTACTTGGGAGGTGAAGCTTGACCGGCGCTTACCCTTACGGCAGCACTCGAGTCCGTATCGCCAAGGTATCTTCGAGGAAATCACCTCCTGTTGCCGACTTGCTTGGATCTCATGGGGTGCCCACCAACGACCCTACGCAAACCACTGCCTTGGCTCTGGTCTACAGCATGGCTGAATATGCCGCCACACCATGGTGCAACAGCTCTCACACAGTAAGCTGGACACAGTACTCAACAAGACCCTGAGAAACGATCACTGGCTGCCTCCGTCCTACTCCATCTGAATCCTACCAGTGATTTCAGGCAGTTGCACCTGCAGTAGCTATCGGAGAGACACCACCACAAACTAGTGAAATAAGGCCCTGCTGGACAACCAGCACCTGCTTCATAACACTGTCAAAGCATCGCACCCAACTCGGTAGATAGATATGCGCTCTCGCCGACCTTTCTTCCGAACGTGCTAAACTCTCCAGTTCCCCTTTCAACATCTTACAAACATGGAATCCTGCCTGGCTAGATACCCCAAGACAGATCAACTCTCTATTACCCTAAGACAGAACGCCACCTGGCAGCAATCTCCACGCAAGGAATGGGCACCTTAAACCATGATTCGCACAGGAGTCGGTCGCTTTCAATAGCAATATGCACCGATGGGGAATGCGACCATGCGGCCAGCCTGCCAATTAGGTTCTCCATCACAGACTCCGGATCACAATTCTCAATGAGAGTGCCCAACCTTTCGCCACCGTTGGACACAGATTTCTCAAACCCCAACCAATCAACGTGGTTGGCTCCAACTCATACAACATATTTAGCTGCTGCCTCATACGCAATATACTCAAGAAGAAGAGAACGAGGAATCTTAATTCACTCGAAAAAAGTGTAAAGCACTCAAAAATAGTTGCATGGTGTTGGTTAATCCACTCCAAAGAGAGAAATCACTCAACTTTCACTCCAAAAAGTGAAAATGAACACCACTACTCGAAATATTTTGTCCTCCATTTAACTCTTGTGAGTGAATATTTTAGTAGAACGGTCAAATAGTGAATGTGCCCTCAAAAGATGACGTTCAACTTTAACGGGAAAATGTCGACTCTTTAAGAGTTAATGGAGTACCACACATTTTTAGAGTGATGTTTACTCTCACTCTTTTTTTGATTGAAAGTGCAGTGATTTCTCTCTTTTTGGATTAACCAACACATGTAACTATTTTGAGTGGTTTTACACTCCTTTTTTGAGTGGATTCACTCGTTTTTTCACTCTTTTACATTACAAGTGTTTTTATAGCGAAGATTGACACGGGAATATTTTAAATATTTTTTTTCTCAGAATGTTGCACTTTATAGCCACTAGTAAGGATTGTTACATTGTACGCTGCGAGTGTACTAGCCATGCGTAACATCCACAGCTTTTGAATGATAACACACTTGCAAAACTTACCACTTTATTAATAGAAGGGATTTTCAAGTACATAATACAATTGATTTCGCTATTAACCTATTTTATGAAATTGTATTTTTTTTCTTGTTTCAGTTCTGACGAGCTAAGACAGCAATTGTCCACATTTTGTTCAACCAACCTTGGGATATTTTCTACTTCCCTGGTCAACACTGACTTTCTAAAAAAGGTTAATTTCTTTAAAGCTTTATTAACTAAATATGACTGAGATTAAAACATTTTACTATATCTATAAATAAAGCGCGACCAAATCAATCAAAAACATAGTTTAATTAAGCCTCATTTACAATTTTTGACTTGAACATATTGATTGCAAGTAGCACTCTTAATGCCCGTATTCCAGAATCTTAGTTCTTGGTATGGTTTCTAGGTAAGGTAGACAATTTGAAAGTACTTTATCCTCAGCTTTGATTAGATCTATTGCACAGCTGCAAGACAATATGATAGGAGGTGTGATCGACGGGCGGGGGTCGAGTGTTCTGGGTTGAAGTCTTTTGTAAACAGGTACACTCTTTTTCTGGAAGCCAGGAGAGCTCAACACTTTCAGCTCTAGTACACGTTTATATTATCTCAGGGACTAGATTGGTCTGCTACCCTTTTTTTGGAACGATTGTTTTTATTTATATATCGGAGGTGCTGCTTTCCAGAAGCTAGAATAGAGTAATCCAGCCTAGAAAATGGTACGGCGTATATGATATAAAACTTGGTGAAGGAGCGGGCTGACAGTTCTCACCTGAATTAAATTTTGTGTCATATTTCGGGCAATTGAGTATCAAATGAGCTAATAATATGCACAAATACGAAATTGCTATATTTTTTGAACATTACCTCGGATACTCAAAATTCCTGCGCTCAATGAAAGCCTATATTGGGGCACATCTTTTTTGCAATTTGAAAGTACGTGATATATGCGCTTTAGGTATGCAAATTAAGGGCCCCAATTACATATGCGTAATTGCGTATCTCTGAAACGGTACATCACATAGGCAAAATTCCTTCCGCTAACATGAGACTACTATTCTATGGGGAGGGTGGGGTGTGGAGAGGGGGTGGGGTTTGCGGGGTGTTTAGGGAGGGGGTTGGGTATTGTCAGGGTGTTGGGGAGGGGGTGGGTGTTGCAGTGTGTTTGGGGAGGGTGTTGTGTTGCAGGTGTTGGGAAGGGTGGGGTGTTGCATGGTGTTGGGCGGGGGTAGAGTGTTGGCGGGGTGTTGGGGAGGGGGAATGGGGGTGTGCGGGGTGTTGGGGAGGATTAAGGGTGTTGCGGGGTGTTGGGGAGGGGCGTTGTTTACTGGTTTGGGGAGGGGGTTGGGGTGTTTCATGGTGTTGGGGAGGGGGTGGAGTGTTGTGCGGGGTGTGGGGAGGGGTTGGAGTGTTGCGGGGTTGTGGGGAGGGGTTGCATTTTGCGGGTATTGGGGAAGGGAGGCCTTTACCGGGTATTGGGTGGGGTTGGGGTGTGAGGGATTTTGGGAGTTGTGGTGTGGGCGTGGTATTGGATAGGGTGAATGTTGCTGGGTGTTGGGTGAGGGGGTGGGGTGTTGGTAGTTGCTTTAGACAAGATAGTGACGGACAATTCGCGGGACATATTTTACGCATCGCGTAATTACAAGTTCGCCTTGTTTTAATCTATTATTTTCTTTTCTTCTTCGGTTGTGTTTAAGGGGGGGGGGGAGGCGTTAACATTGACATTCAGTTATGTAAATTCTGCTAATGACGTTCCCTGTCATTTCCTTACTGTAGTTTTGTCTAACCGTGTTCATGGTGTTGAGTTAACTAACTGTTTTCATTTTCGTATATGGTATTCACACCTATAGATTAGATAACATACATTGTGGTCACCGCATCGTAAAATTGTTCTGCAATGATTCAAAAGACGTTTGAAATATTTTGGGCTGCCTGTTCAAAAAGATCTACTTTTTTGTAAAGTCTCATGTTTAAAGATATAATAATCCTGGCTACTGCCTTATTAAAGATCACATGAAGAATCCAAGACAAATGAAGAATCCATGTCCCAAATGTGATAATTAATGAAATAAAAGAAACTAGGTTTACACAACCAACTTATAGAAAACTACTTATAAACTATTATGATGACACGTTTAGAAAACAAATTTTTCAGTATAACAAAAATGTACCATTTCAATGAGAACAATAGTGATTTTAGGTTGTAATTTTCTAGTCAACATACAACTTTTTCTGAATTCAGCTTGAGTTTTTTAGCTCAACTTAGTGACCATCACGGTCATTCTACGTCCATTTAACCTGATCTTT
>JAMKCH010034324.1:0-15275 GCA_023653785.1 Ophioderma brevispina
CATTGGTAATGAGGTCACAAGGTAACATGCCCAGGTAAAGGCAAATGAGACCTATCATTTTTAAACAAACAGCGACGGCAGGCGACACATGCGCGTCCGAGGACAGATGTATTTATTCAGGTTTACGAGTGGTGTTGATTTTGCTACTTATGGGGCTTTTCCTTCCTCTGAGTCGTGAAGTCAGGGTATTATACAGTGATCGCAGCAAGAAAAGCGGACGTGAATTCAAAGTGCTGGCATATCCACGCGAGGTATCAGGCGGTACGAAAATGCACATGAAAAATAGATGTCTGAACGCGCTGAACGTCACAGACTCGAGGAAGATAAATGGGTAGGTCAGGTCAGGTTCTGTTGAGAGGCCTGCTACTGGTAACCAGTTATACCTGTCCCAGGCGGATGTCGGCGGTAAACCGTCAAAAAATGTGAATGCCTCTTTTAGAGATCTTTTAATTGTACTGAAAATGACAAAAGCAGTGAGGCAGTGTTTGATTTTTGTCACTTTAAAAATAGCCAAATTATTTTATGCTGCCAATAAATATTATAATGAACCTTATGTTTTTATTCAAGTTACAGGAGTGTTGTTTTGATTTTGCATTACCTTTATGGTGCTTTACCTTCCTCGAGTCGTGACGTCAGAGTATTCTAAAGTGAATGGCGCAAGAAAACGCCGGGCGTGAATTCAAAATGCTGGCATATCCCCACGTGGTATAAAGGAGGTACGAAAATGCACACGCAAATATCTGTCTGAAAGTGCTGAAGTCACAGACTCGCGAAACCGGAAAGATAACTGGATATAGAATGACTCACAATTTTTGCTCAGAAATGAATATAAAGATACTGGGTTACACTTGAAAAACATGTGCTTTGCAGGTAAACACAGCAGTAGCAAACTGGAAATCGTCGGTATTTAACAAGTTCAACTGGTGGCTGACTAATAACAAACAGTTTACAAAATGATAACTCACAGTTCATGATAAAATACTCGTTGTCATTCAAAATCAGGACAACATATTTTGTAAAATGTATTCCGATTACCTCAGTTTGTAATTAGGTGTTGTTTTGTTCATATTATATAAGAAAGCAGAAGGCTTATCAAAGAGCAAATTTGCATGTGTTACAATGTTTTGAAAAAATACTTCTGCTGCAATTGATGTACTCCTGTGGTCTAACAATTTAAATCAAATTATGCTCGAACATTGTGATAAAATTAATGACATACAACAGATGCTTATAATGGCAAAGATGAGTAAGTGTCCCAATTTGCTCAATCCACTTTTCCCGTACCATTAAATTGGGCAATCATGTTCACATTATCTAATAATATGGCACACTTAAAAGGCACGTAATCCTTTTTGATATGGAATTTTCACTTAGATGCCATGGCAATCAATTGAATAGGCCGAGGGATGATGCATTTCACTTGTTTTATATCTCAGCCATGAATCAAAGACAGCCTCGTGCAATCCTTCATTACACCATCAAATTCCAATTAAATCCTCATTTCAATTAGTCTGGGAAAATATCAGTATTTTTGTAGTCTCCAGAGGCCAAAGTTTTGTGACCATTACACCATCCAGTTGCAAGTTTATCACACGCTTTAATCAGTCTGCTGTCTAGAATATATCAAAACTGTTCTACCTTAAGGCAAAATAAGAAAGGTCCTGGAAAGTACATAGTATATAGTCGGGTTATGTGTAGCAAACATAAGTTTGATAGTCCCCTGAGCGTAAATGTCTAAACTAGGCTACCTCTGTTTTAATAACTGTGGGTGTTGCACCTCATTTTTGCTCTCGACATGAATACTACCTGGATTTATTGTGATGTCTTCTTATTGGAAATGTAATATGTTTGTGCTGAAACACAAACATTGCATGCCTTTCCAAGTTACACACGGCGCTAGATTAGCTCGGCATTTTTTGTTCAAACTAATGGTTGCTGCATGCAGTGAACGTTTTTCAAATTCACATCAAGAGCTGGCAGCATTTGGAATGGTGTAGTTTGTTGTCATTGTACAGTATGTAATATGTGGCCTTTTCAAAATTATTATGCAAGTACCTTATTCCCCGTAATTTTTGCGTACAGAATTGTTTGTGGTTTTCAAGTTACGAGAAATGTCACAGAATTTAGTATAATGTAGCAATATTATACTTGAAGCAATAATGGCACATTATTTGAAGAACGCCCCCAATTTTCAAAGTTGGAGACTTTTGCACAGTTGCGTTGGTAATTGTCTAGTAAACTTTACCTGCAAACTACAATGCTCAAAAAGCACATTTGTCATAAAAGAAATGGTTGTGTAGCCAATTACCAATGCAACTGCAAAAATCTTATATTTGGAAAATTGGGGGCGCTCTTCAAAAAAAAGTGCTGTTATTGCTTTAAATATATTTTTGTGCATTTTCACATGTTTGTGACCATTAGTGAACATAAGGGCATACACCATAGTTGAAATGCAACAGACCGAATCATTTAATTTATGATGACAAGTAATTATAAGTGATAGTAAGTTAATCAGTTTTTAAAAAGGAAAATTAATTTTGTGAGCTTATAAACACTGATCAAGGCAATTCAAAGTGACACTTATATCATGCATTTTTTTTTCAATTATAATGTTCCTGTTTGTCTCACTTGGCCATATTGTAAACCTGGGTTGCTGGCATTCCTACAGCTGTTGGTTGCTATTTTTTTCAGACAATGTTGTTATTTTGCCAAGTTTGGCCATCTTTAATATGCCACAGAAAAAAATGTTATTAATAGCAGACCATATGGTGAATATATGCACCAAAATATGGGAGTTTAATAGTAATTTTTGTAATAATTTAACATCCTTTAATTTAAAAGAAAAGTTGTGCTTGGTATTTAAACCTTTTTATTCAGTGTTCGTTGCCCTAAACTTTTAGGCCTAATTGGATGTGGGCTGTACTCTTATTTTGTACCAGGCAACATTTAATTTACACCAGCGAAAGTGATTATAACTAGATTACTGGAAGCTGTGTTATGATTGTTTTAAAATTACGGTACTGCATTATATGAAATCAAATTTAAAAACACTTTCATTATCAAATATAAGACAAATTTATAAAAATGATCAATTTGTGAATATTTTAAGGCACTTTTTGTTTGTGTAAAGCATAACTACTCAAACACTATTGTCTCATTTTACATGATTGTGTGTTTTTCAACTCCCTCCGTATTGACACCTACTCCTCCAATATTGTATGTTTTAAATTGGCCCTGCTATTGGCATATAAAATCAAATCCCTCCCTCCCCCATCCCACCTTAGTTTCAGAACAAATATTGTAATTATTCCCAAATCATGCCTCTGTGTCTTATGCAACTTAAACCTGCTTGCTAACCAACCATATTTTTGTCAACTCCTGACCCAAAGGCCTCTACTAATACAAAGTTTACATCCCAATCTGGCCTTACAGTGTTATCGTTTCCAATAGCCACATCATATCTGCTCGATGAAACCCTTGTCCAGTGCCAGACTACTGCATCATTTGCAACTTTAAGAACACTCTCTCCAGGTGAGGGATTCTTGCGCTAGATAGACGGGCCCAGTCTGCGGACATTGATACCCGCCAACCTTGCCCGGAGGAAAGCTGCGATATTGAGCTTAATCAGCCAGTACTCCTCAGGCCGGTGTTGGGTTGCAAGTTGTCAAGCCCAACCTGCTACAACCAATATTCTAATATCGGGCTTCAAGTTAGTGGATGGTTTAACGAGTTTGTTTATGGCAAAGCAAAGCTAAATGTGGTCTGGAATTTGGCCATAATCAGAAAATCAACCATTAGGATCATCTGTCACTGTTGTAGGTTAAAAACACAACATGTTTGTATAAATATTTGCCTCTAAATTTTATATGTGCAATAAAGATATGTCCTTGAATTTCTTTTCAATGAGAATTTGATTTCTGTTGTTGGATTAAAGCAAATATATGATGGCATCAAATGAATAGGTTTTCAATATATATTTGTTTTTGAACTCAAGTAGATGAAATTAACATTTACACAGGAATAATGAATAAAAGCAAATTCAAGGAGCAAGGAGAGTCAAAAAAGGTTGAATAACATCTCGGAGAGCCGGTTTCTTCTTAAGATTATTGCTTTACTAAGGAAAATCCAATAAATACAATCGCATGTATGTGTAGATAGTTGGGTTATCGCTTTGGATTTGTCATTATTTAAAACTTAATAACAATCAAATGAACAAATGGGTGAAATATCATTAAAGAACGCCCATTCAAATGCTTCAATTATCCCTACCTCGTCAAATGCACATTTGAAGAAAATAGTAGTAATCGTACATGAACACTAACTCCCCCCCCCCCACAAAAAATATGAAATTAAATAAGCTGGCATTGTAATTTCCTATGTCTGTTGTTTGTTCTAATTTCCAAGTCTGTTGTTTCTATTAAATAGAGATAAAATGCCCTTCAAATAGGCTTTGGGTTGTTTTGAGTAGGACAGACATAAAAGAAAATACAAACACACATCCACTCTCTCATACACTCTCTCTCACTAACTTCACTTTGTTAGATGAATGTCATATAGTTGTTTAGAAGAAAGGCGAGATGTTTGGGACAATTTTTAAAAACATGAAAAATTGTAATAATTTCAAGTTCAAAAGTTTGTTTAATTGTAAAAGAAATGGGGTTTTTATCTACGCTTCTTTAACCACCCTACCACTTTCCATCCGGCCATTATGAATTTTGTGCAGTAAAGTATTTTGGCATAATGAAAATTACACCCTACAACACCCCACTCTATATGTATAATGGTGTTTAACGTGGTTCAACGATAGATTTCCTTACCAGGTGCCCCTAAACAATGGGAAAATTCTGATTTTTGCCGAATGGAAACTTTCCTTCCATCAAAATATTCCCATCTAAATGGATTAAGCTGAGAAACTGTTTCTTTGGTACAAAAATTGTGAAATATCTAATTTCATATAGGAGCAAATAACAAAATTCACCTAGTTTTATATTGAATATAAGCAGAATAATTGCCTTTTTCTCTCTTAAACATTTTCTGTTAGCCAAATACAAATCTTTGAGTGTCTAATCTATATAGAATTACTATTATGACACCATATTTGGGTGCCAAACAAATCGCTTGTTGCACCTTAATATCCTATGGGAATATAGAGTAGGCGTGAAGGGGATAATGTTTATTATGCCAGGATTGTCAATCAGCATTCAACTCCAATACTAGTATTCATCATTTGCAATAATCGAGTTGTATGAAATCAATTTGTTTTAAAATATGAAAACTTGTTCCAGCATTACAGTTATGAGATTTTTCACAAACATGGGGTTAGCTGCCAGAAACAAAGTCAATGCGTTCTCTGTAACTCAAACTTGTCTCTTAATAAGAACCTAAGGTTCATAAGCATGCAAATGGACGAAAATTGTCATTTGGTATGTACAGGCTTTATTAAACCGCTGTGGTCTACCAATCTTTTCTACATATCTCTGATTGGTTAATTACATGCTATAGCATGATTTATCCTCTGAATAACAATAGACCTCCTATACACTGCACAAGCATTTAAGCTTTTTGTTCTTACCATGTGTCCCTGCTTGGCCTATACAGCATATAACCCAAAGGTTCAACCAATAAAATCGGTCGTTAGACGCCCAAGGGGTAACGGTTAATTGGCTGTGTCACTTTTGTAGAAGAGTGAATGCAACTGCTTGCTAACAAATGAGTATTTTTTCAGAAAGTTCTGATTTTTCGTGTAACCCTACCCGGGTGTTAAAAACTATAAAAAATTGGTGTAAACCTAGAGCAAAAGAATCCATTATTTGTATTTTCTTGATATTCTTTACTGCCCAACAGGGAGTGAGCGCCTGCTAGCTTTGAGAAGGTCACCGACCAAAAGTGCCGGAGAGATCATCGATCTGTGTACTAAGAGAAACAAGGAAGACAGGTGAGTGAGGATTCTTTCCAAGTATTATACATTTGACTCGTCAGTGTTATTTGGATTAATTGTTCCCATCCTGTAGTCTAGGAAATTTTGGAGGGTTGCATTTTTTTTTGCGATATTTGATAAAAACTTTATATGTTGTAGAGTAGACCCTAGAAGGGTAAAAAGTATTAGCTACATATTTTTTTGATGTCAAGGGGGTAGCCATCAATTTCAAATGGCCGCCATTTTTCAATATTTTAGCTTATTTTGACTAATATTCCAAGTTTTATGAAGTTTTAAAGATTTTATTTCATGTGTATTAACTATTACAGTGAGAATAAATTTAAAACTAACATTTCGCAACTCTTGAATTAATCAGTTCCAGTTGGGCGCCAAAAATTCAAAATGGACGCCATTTTGATTAGTTTTTGGTTTATTGAGTATATTATGGGCTATACTTCAATTTTTGTTCCTTAAATTTCTGACAATAAATATGGTTTAAATTCAATATATTTAATATAAAAAAAATTAGGTCATATTTACCACGATTTTCAAATCATGAATTATTGCATAGGGACTTTTGTTCCAAAATGACCGCCATTTAAGTGTTCATCTTTCTTTAATCAGAACGAAAGTAGCAGCTCCATGGAGGGCATTTCCCCCTCCTCATTTTTGTTCTTTTCACCCAGTTTGCCGCGCTGCCCCCCCCCCCCAAGAAAATTACAGATTTTGGCAACATCAAGTGATTTGGGGACCAAAAATCACAAAATTTTGACACGAAAAAGCGATTTTGGGTCAAAAATCACACCATTTTGACAAAAATGCAGCGATTTGGGGCCAAACTTGGTTAGAAAATCAACAATTTTTTGATATTTGAATACCCAGAATTTCACTTTTTTGCACCCACCCAAAAAAAATCATTTTGCCCCCTCCCCTCCCCCAGACAAAAGAGATTTGGCCGCGCCGCTGGAATCGAACCGCAACACAAATGCCAAAGCATAAAATAATAATATAAACATAATTAAAACTGAAGTCATTTTTTGTTATGAAGAGGGAAGGTGCTTAGACCATGTGGACTTTCCATAGCTGTAAAAATATTGCTAGTTGAATTACAGGCAGTCTCTAGCAAAAATGGCCGTCAATGACCATGTGCCTTTGAGGATGCACTGAAGGTTGAAATGGTAATGGTAATGTTGAAAATTGTAGATTGATATTGTATTATGTAAACTGATGACGTAAAAAGGATTTATGGCATCTGTGGGACCAAATTTAGTATGGTATGTGCTTCTTAGGGGTATTACTTCTAGGGGTTAACTTCAAGACCAACCATAAAAATTCAATACTTGTAGTTAGCACCTCATGTCTGTTGACAACAAGTCCTAACCATTGAGCTCAGCTCTGTCCATAGTTAGATCATTCTACAAAACATCCTCAGTAGATTCCTAAGCACCTCAATTCAATATTGGAATTCACAAAACCTTCCTTTCTTCATTGGCAATTTAGCCATAATACCCAATGGGGCTATAATGATCATAAAGAAGGAAAGTGTCGAATAATTGGTAGACGTCAGAATTACGTCTCTTCACGACCCTAAGCTGCCACCATCATTTTAAAGTGCCCATGCATCTCGTATTGTAAGCAAAACATTTCTAAGCTGTGTAAGCAAGGTGGTTTCTGGACCGGTTTCGATAACTAAAACAGTGACTGTTAACGCGCAGTGCCTTTAGCAGAAAAACAGACTGGAAAAGATTCGTGATAACCTGGACCAACAACGGAAGAGGATTGCAGCAAAAACCCGTAACAGTAAACTACCATAACAGTAAACTATGACAAATTTGCCCAACTAGTGAACAATACTCCCTGGAGATTCAGAACCAGAGGCGTAGGGAAAACGGAGTATACAGATGCCTTTTCCAAGGAATGTGCTAAAGAAATCCAGAGTATTTTTTTTTTTTTTTTTTTTTTTTTTTTTTTTTTTACTACCATGCTGAAGCTGATCGTAATCCAGCTAAAGCAAATGTGGAAGTGAGGAAGTGTCAGAGGGATCTCCAAGGAAAAGCTGGCCATACCTTATTGAAATCCACAAAGACCCATAACAGAAGAAAAGCATGGTCATCCAAAAGCTTCAAAGGATCCAACAGAGCCTACACAGCAGCCAAATGTTACACAACCAGCTGCACCAAGAAGCCAAGAGATCACACTAAACCGAAAGAGTAGCTATCTGGTTCACTCATCCTTAAAGACGAACGGAAACCGGTGTACTGAACTTCAACAGGAAAAAGCAGTAGGCCTGACAAATTCTCAACTGAGCAGCTGAAAAACCAGTGTTACTTAACTTTAACAAGGAAGCAGTAGGCCTTGACGCATCAAAACTGACCAGCTGAAAACTTTGCCCCCGTAGCAAAGGAGTGAATTCTTGAGCTCTACAATTGATGACTTATTTCCACAGTTCATCAAAGGGGACCGTAGGAAAGCACATGTTATGGCACTCTTTAAAGCCTGGGGAAAGATCCATCTAATCCAAAGGCTATCGACTCATATCACTCCTCAACCATACCTACAAGACTTTGAACGTATCCTGCTCAACTGTATCAAACCTGTGATAGAGGAGCACTTCAACCAGAACAAGCAGGTTTCCGGAGGGCAAATCAGCAGCCCAAATGTTTTCAAGAAGGGTGTGTAACCCGGAGTCTGTCGTGTTGTTGTGATATATCAGCAATGTTAATCACAGATGCTTAATCGTAAGATTTGGAAACTCACAAGGATATCCGATTGACAGAGTTCATCAATCATCAACGAATTGCTGGCGTAGGCTCAGAATGGGATACCCCAAGGTAGCGTGCTTGCACCTCTCTGTTCAACATCTATACAAAAGACCAACCTAGGAGTGCAGATTGTTTTATCTATGTAGGACTATATTGAAATGAGAGACACAAGATGCAGACTTTACAGTTGTCAAAGAGCGACTACCAAAGTTTGGATGACTCACTCCTTCTATGAGGAAAAACAACATATGTGCAAATACATCCAAGACACAGGTGTGTGTTTCCATAACATGTCAACAGCTGGTCGGTCTACTTAGGAGTTACCCTTGACCAACTCTCTCTCTCCTATAAGACCCATCAAGAAGCGAGCGTAAAGTATGTTCACATAAAAATATCTGAACAATCACTGAGCACAGTGGGGTGCTTTGTCCATACCCTAAGATCGACAGCACGTGCCACCTGTGTATCATGTGCAGAGTATGCTGCCCTGTATGGGAGAAGAATTATACTCATGAGGCCAAGAAGCTTGATGTAGCGTTAATGCTCCTGCGGCTTATCACATGATGTCTTCGCCCACCTTCAATTGAGAACTTATACATCATTGCTCCACCAGAAATCTGTCGTAGTGTAGCGAGCATGAATGAGCCGAGCTGCCAAGTATGTAATGTGAAACACCCTAAGTTAAGGACAGAACCAGCTTTTAACTGCTTAAATCCAGAGAGAGATGAGAGCGAGACGAGAGAGTTTGTCTTAAGCAAAGTCCCAACCCTAACAGTCTCTAAGGAGTTTATGAGAGTAGCCCTTTGGAAAGAAAAGACTTGCAATCAACCAAGAACATATAAGTATTGAAACCTGGTGAGTATCATCCAATAGAGCTGACTCCTCATTGGCTGGAATGGCGATGTTCAACAGATTGAGACCCAGAATGGCCTATCTAAGGTTTCCTTGCAAGAAGTGCGGGGCTACCTGGAAGCAGATCAGGACACTACCTCCTGGTTCGGAAACCGCTTCACAAGCAATGGAACATCTCTTGGCCGGCCACATTGTTGGAGCACAATGCACAGACAAGGAACTTGCGGATTTCAGTGAAGCAACCAGACATTGCATCCATCTCTGGCTAGATAGTTTGAGAACACTTGTGTTTGCACACGGATAAGATCCTTCAGAACATTGTGAATTTATGGTTGGTCTTAACACCTATAGAAGTAACCCCACCTACCATGCTTAATTTTGGTTCCGCAGAATGCCATACAAATCATTTTTACATCATCAGTTACATCATTACAATATCAATATACAAATTTCACATTACCATCATGTCAAAGGTGACAAATTTCAACATCAGCTGCACTCAAAGCACATGGTCCATTGACTGCCAAGTTGCTAGAGACATGCTTACAAAACAAGACAATATTTGAAGTATGGAAAGCAAGTAGGGTTTAAGCACATTCCAACTTCTAAAAATGTTACTAATCAGTTGTTAATTATGTTTTTATTATGATTTCATGCCATTGCGGTTCGTTTGTTTTAGTGCCGGTGCAAGACCTATTTCAGGGGGGGGGGCAAATTGAAATTATGTGGGGTTGGGCAAAAGTGAAATTTATGGAGTAGGCAAAATAATATCAAACATTTTGAGATTTTTTTAACCAATTTTGGCCCCAAATCGTGATTTTGGCCAAAATCTGTTCATTTTTCCTTCGATTGGGAGGGGAAAACTGGGGGTAAAGAAATTTTTTTTTAGGGCAATGGCCCCATGCCCCCCTGGATTGCCTCTGTTCGTCTGAATACATGTATTCTGTAAGCTGATGGTAAAGAAAAGAAGTACACTTAAACATAAAATGGCGGATATTTTCTAACAAAAAATTCCCTATGCAGATGCACTGCTTTGAAAATCATGGTAATAGTGACTAAATTTTATTTGTGATATTGAAATCTATTGTAATTTAATCAAATACTTAATGTCCCAAGAAATTTGAAAAAAAAATTGAAATTGAAGTATAGCCATAATATACTCAAAAACAAAATATTATCAAAAATGGCGGCCATTTTGAATTTTTGGCGCCAAATGGGAAAACTGGATTACTTCAAAGTTATTGAAATGTTATTTAATGTTATCCATCACTGATATTAAAGTGAATACACCACATGAAAATAAATCAAATCTTTAAAATGCTAAAACTGGGAATATTAGTCAAATTAAACCTAAATATTGAAAAAAATGGCGGCCATTTTGCAATTGCTGGCTACCCCCCTTGCAATCGAAAAAAAAAACTGTAGCGAATACTTTGGATTTCCAATGACCTATTTTACAAGATTATAAAAGTCTTAACCCAAACTGATAGCAAAAAATAATTGCAACCTCTCAGTGAAACACGTCTAGGACTACGTCCCCCAACTGCTTTGGTCATAGCATATGTAATGCAGTAATTGTTGTTGCTGCTGTTTGTTTGGTTTATGGCTCCTGCTGTACCAGCTGTTCAAAGCAGTGGTAATTATTTCAAGAGATTGCTAATACACTTTATCTTGTTTTAAGTGTACGGGTTTGTTATTTTCTATAGTGGATAAGAAATAAAGTAAATAAATGCCCAATATTTTTGTGAGGGGGGGGGGGAAGGGATATAGACACAGAGAGGATGGATGGACAGCATGATGCCTGCCCCAACTTCGTATAAAATATGAAGTTGTCAACAATTTTTTGTGGGTGATATTTTGGTGTTTGCTGCTGTTATCCCATATTATCATTTTTGAGCATTAAATTGTAGGATGATCCTGTCATATGATATTATGTTCCGCCAAGGTGTCGCATGGAAAACTAGTTACTGTCTAGAATTAAAAACAAAAATTTAGCCTCTGGGCTTGTGACCTATTTCCTGAGTTATGTCTAAGCTGTAGGATTAAAGCGAAATCTGCGTAAAAACATAATGTGATTCATAAAATAAGCTTTCTTATCCATAGTTATTTTATACTTTCTAAAAACTTTGGAAGTTCAAGTTCTGGCAATTCTAGGACAAGACTGACAAATGTAATTCCCTTTAATGGTAATTGGCCCGGGGATAATATTAAATAATCACCTTTACTTTCTGAATCACAATATCACGGCTGAAAAAGTGGGAATTTGGGAAGCTCTTCCAGGGAAATATGGCCATCCTGGAAGAAAGTGGACTTTTGGGTAATTATAAAGAAATACATAGAAATTGTGGAAAGCAGCGAGAAATGTTTACACACTTTCCAGGAAAATTTTAATTGTTTGTGAGCCTGATCATAATGATTCCCAATCAATAGCAAATGGAGGCCATCAAAGGCAAACATGATAGAGTCAAAAATATGTGACAACGACAGGCCATAAGTTTTTTTTTCTCCATTTGTCAGCTGTAGGCATTTCTAGATATTATTGAAGTGGATGTTGTGTGGTGGGCCACAATCAATTTTTCCAATTTTCTGTATAGCATTCTGTGACCCATAAATCAGTTGCATAAATCGTAAGTTATAACAGATTCTTATCAAGGAAGATTTAGCTCATAAAAAAAAACCTAAAAAAAATGTCAGAGGATGAAAGAGGATTAAAAATTAATGTTTTGTACCAAGTTATCATTCACAGGAGATTTTTTGCAGTCTTGCATAGAAATTGCTCAAAATACAAGATTCAATAATGTTGTTTTCAAATATTACAAAACTGAAACTGGATGAATGTGTATTTACGGTGAATAAATATTGTTACAGTTCTATTATTCAATATGGAACCTTCCAATATTGATGCCACTTGGGGATTGTTTTGTAGTTGGAGCATCAACTGTCTCATAAGAGCAAAAAGTATAGTAAATGATATGTAATACAAGCCTGGTGCAATGAATTACATGTATCAACATGTACATTTAGTCCCACCGAGTCCATTAAACAGGAGAGTAGGTATATGCCGCAATTATGGATGCCATCAATATCCCAGGCCATTACGAAATAGAACAACATTGCTGCAAAGAAGTTCCATAATCTGATTTTCCCCACCTGTTTCGAGAGTTAAATTATTGGTTGACAGAAAAGGGTTCATTGAATCACTACATGTTCAGTTTGTAACGGTATCAAAGTTTGAGAATGTAAAGTTCCATGGTGATGATTGGTTATGGTCAGATGATTAATTTTTTGCATTGGTGTGTGTCCAAAGGTGTTGTGTTAATTCAGTTATACCTTCATGCTAAGGTCATGATATATTTCAGTTTTGTGTAGTAATATATATTGGTGATCTGTTTGTTCCTATTACTCGGTTAATACAGTTAATACCACATTTCAAGTGGCACACCCTCAATGTTCTCAATGTTTAAAATTTTGTTGAAGATTGTCAAATTAAACTTTCTCAGAGGGCTTAAATTCAAAAAATCTAATCTGTAAATAATGATATTCATATTAAAAATTGGGGATTCCCATCTTTAATTACCAGTTAGTACAGTAGAAACTAATTTGGATTATTTAGATGTTTGTGGTAAATTATTTTTTTTAGTTAAAAGTAAAATTGGTGACTTTTGAGGCCCATCTTTAGTTGTCATAGTTCTCCAGTAATTAAGCATAATGCTTGAAGCTGAATTTTCATGTTTTTGTGGTTTGTCCTATTGGCCGCGAAGAGAACCTCAGAATGCTTGACAAAGAGCAATACATGAAATAGCCAATTTGTAAGACGAGGACAAATGTTTGTGGTGAGCAGTTTGACTTATATGCTTTCACATCACGTCCCCATACGCCGCACCTATCTGTAGTCCGTCCTTTGGCCCATGAATATCGCCTGTAGTTACAAGAGCGCAATCACATGCATTCCCATTGAATCATTAAGCTGGGATTACGCAGCTTGTCCACACTGTACATGATTAAGTAGGGAATGGACGCATGTATTAATGCCATCATTCGCCGTAGTCGGGAGGAGTGGCATTTGGCCATGTACCGATTTATATTCCATTTTCCCCCTTACTGGTGCTTGAACCGCATGCTGGCCTCCCAGCCTTTGAGAGGTATGGCATTTATGTTAAAGGGGTAGCCACACATAGGTGGCACCCAAACATGAGTTGGTAAGGCCGTAGTAGAGGAAATTAATAAAGGAAGGTACTGTACAGAAAAGCCCCATCAAAACTACTTTTAGTGAGTGGTAAGACGCAAGAGGAAGGATCCTTTCAACATTAGGGCCAATGTAAAGTAATATCCATGGGGAAAGTACTTGTTATTAAGTTTTTTTTTTATTGAATTACAAAATGTGCCTCCAAAATTAATAGTGTTGCAATGTGGAACTGATGCGTTCAGGGGAAAAATTTGTCTTGTGGCAATTGTAAATGTAGAAATGCTTGAAGATTGCACGGTCGATTGAATGGCTTCAGGCAGTGAGTGAATAAACTCCGAATCGGGATAATTAAAATCAAGGTGATAATGTTGCAAGCGAAATTGATTAACATATGAATAATGATCAATTGACAGAAGGGGAAAAAATAAAAATAGCCTCTATCAATTAACACATCCATGCCAGCAGCATCAAATGTGTACGCGTACCCCCGAGCACTGTTCATGCATTGCACAATGTATTCAGTAGAGATACGCAGGGATTTCCTGCCTTGTCAATTACCTCACCTGCCATACGCAGAAAACATGATCAGTATTAGCATCAACATTTCAGTGCCCTCCAATGAGGCCGTGTGGATGACATCAGAAAACTACTTATATTCAAATTCACAGTGAATAGCGTTAACCCTTTTTGTTTATTTAATTAAAAAGCTGAGCACAGATTCAATTTCGTTGAGTACACAAAATGTTTTGCAGGAAATAATTTGCGATTTTTGTCAGATTTTCTTTATTATACAACATGAATTTTCTTGCAAGTAATTTGTGCTTTACTTCTGTTTGTGCCAGAAAAATGTTGCATTTTAATGTAAAGAGGCATTTTTGATATACATGTAATAGAGAGTACATTTGCAATTTGCTATGCAAAGCTTCATAGTATCCGTTATTACAGTTAGATTTCACACCTGCAAGGCATTCCATATGGTTGGCCTGGCCTGTAGCCCACAACCTCTCGCATATGTGATGCCTTTGCACCGAGCATATTGCCACTGCCTGGTCCAGCATTGGCCAGCTTCCACTAATTACTTTGCCTCAGAATATGGAGTGTAGAAAGTGCTGTTAAGTGTGCAATTGGTAGTATTGAGGTCAAGGAAACCCAATTGTTTTTCAATTAACACCGATTAATGGTGTGATTTCTTTTCTGTGGTGCTGAAATAGTAAGAATGAGCAATCTGAAAGGGATTAATTATGGTTGAAAAGAATTTCTAATTTATATTCAAATGTGTGTATTAATTGCTGTTATGAAACTTATGGGGATGGTCCAATTTAAGTATAAAGTTTTCATCTTGATAGATTGGTCTTCACCCCAAAACCCCTTCTGTAAGTTTCATGCCAATGATGTGAGAGATAAATACACAATTGTTTAAGCCCCATAGAACTCTCTAAAATTAATATTGGTTGAACAAAATGTTCCAAACCAAACATCCTTTAGTCCTAAGATTTCTCACGGTAAATGAGAAAAATAGTACTCGCTTTCTTCAGATACCAAAATTTTGACCACTCCA
>JAMKCH010034325.1:0-16377 GCA_023653785.1 Ophioderma brevispina
CCATAAATTAAAGATTGTTAAAAATGTGGAAGTCGGCTGCTAAATTTGAAATTGATGTTCAAATTCTTTACAAAAAAGTGGATATTTTATAAATTGGATAATAAAAAGTGCTGATTGCCAAAAAAGAAGCAATGGGGGGTATTGAGTATGTGCACATTTAAACAAAGGGGGCATTTGGTAATAGCCTGGGAAATGTAGGGACAGCAGCATAAAAAGGCGGTCAAGCATTCTAGACGTCACCAAGTCAGAATCTCACAGACCTTGACTACGCAGCTCTCACAGGGGCTTGATCTGTGCGCGTAAGCACTACAAAGCATCATTTGAGAATGCTACAGATAACCTACTAGAAATGCAATGAGACGGAATGGCAACATGACCTCAATGAGGAAGAGAATCATCAACCTATCAGCCACTACACAAGGTACCAACTCAAAAAGATTAGACTCAAGTAATCGGGTCCTAGTGGACAGAAGAACAGACTTCAAGAGTTAAAGGCCGTGGCGGATCGCTATAATAGCATCGCTCCAACTCCAAGATTTCCTGAAAGTGGTCAAACATTTTGGTTTTATTGGGAAGAAAGATACTTAGTTTTCTTCATTACCCTGTGAGTCTTAAGGCTAAGGATATTTGGTTGTGAAGTTACGAGCGAAATGTACCCCTTATTCTGGGGACCCCGTAATCAATTACACATATGGGCTAGAAAATCTGTTTAGTATCACATGAAAACGGGGTATCATTCCGCGGAAAACTCTCCCGCTAGGGTTAGGTGGTGAGGGGACCATTCTATCAAGCTGAAAATTTTTATTTACTGAAATTCGGTGCCCCCCTTTTAATATATTGCATAATTAACAACGAAAAAAATATACGCAAAAAATGGCACATAGGGTTTTATGCAAATTAGATGTCTTGCATGCTTCCTTTTTTTACCGTTTGATATTGTTGTTCGTGAGGGTTGTACAACAAGTACAGCAAGAACATCTTCTGTAGCAATTTGTAGTCATACCGTAGATTGGAGTGGACTCTCAAAAATTTCTTTTAAAAAGATGGCTCTGCTAATTTTGGGGATGGGTTTAAAAAGATGGATTTCCGTTTTATATGAAAAAAGAACGAATTACGGTTTGATTAATGGGCACATGACCCAATTTTGAGATAAGTTCGGGCTGTCGTCAAGGGGATGGTCTGTCGCCATATATTTTATGATGTTCTCAGATTTTAAAATCTTGCCATAAATAATTGCAGAGATATTAACGGCATTTCTTAAATACCTGGCATAAGGTACTACAATACGCTGATATACAACCGTTATTTTAGATGGTACAGAAAACTCGCTTTACTCAACACTTCATTCTTCTGGAAACTTTCATAATTTTCTGGGTCTGAAAATTAATGAATGAAATTTGAACCTTGTGTCCAAACACTTAAGATTACCTGGATTCGTATATTGTTTACAGGCAGTGATAAAAATTGTTTAATTTGTTTAAAATGAGTACACCTACCTGTAATTTTGATTATTACTCTGATGTATACTGGAACAAGATTACAAAGGAATGTAATAACACTTTCTGGAAAGTGTTTTTATAGGCTGGCAAGTTTCTCAATATGGCTTGTAACCACGGAATAGAAAATGAGTTTAATTCTAGTTTGATGGCAAATGCAAAATTAGGTGGGTAACAAGTCTGTCCTTTATAAAGATGGTATAAACATGGTATTCTATATTCAGATTGTAACCCATATGGTGATTTTGTATCTGTACTAGGATTTATGAAAAATTTAATCTTGAACCAATTTTCTACTCTTTCTGGCATAAAAAAGGCGATTGGAAAAACCCTTGCCTCATCTTTTAAATACTGCTAAAAATTCTCTTGTAAGTGCCCTTCGTGTTATTTGGTCACACACAATTCTTAAGGACGCAAAGGGTGTAAACGTTTCTACCATATCTTTTTAACATAAAGAAGGTCCAATCTAAGTGTATTGGAAATGGAACCTGCTTTTAGCACCACACTTTTTCTGAACTAGATTGGCTCAGATGTGTTATTACTTGGAAGTGTACTATGACTTAAAACTTCGTGGTTCCAGTTTCGGCCTCCTAATAGTAGAGTAATATTTGCATGAATGTGCACTTGGTGATACAAGCATGAAAATTGGCACACAGTTTTGGGAATTTTTTAACGAGGATTTTTGGCTATAGGGGCACGCAAGATTGTTTTGTGTAATCATAAACTGCCGGCCATTTTTTTAAATGGCTGACATTTCTGGTATTTTAGCTCGTTTGATGGACTAAATGTGTTTTGTTTGTTGGTTTTGGGCTACCAAAACATGATTTGTAGTCCATACAATGCCTAAAATAAAAATTTATTTATGGGTAACCTATTCTGTACAGAAATGGTGGCCATTTTCCAAAATGGCTGCCAATTCCCTTATTTACCAATTTTCATTGAATATGCATATCTTTTTCTACCCAACATTTTTTATCACGCAGCAATGCAAAATACAACCCTGCAAATTGTGCATCAATACCAATTTGTTTGATTTTTACTAAGTGCAGGCCATTTTAGTTACACAGCAATCCAAATACACCTTTAAATAGGCAATCAATACAAGTGGCAGACATTTCAAAATAGTCACCATTTGTTTTGTTTTACTTTGTCTGCAGACTGAATAACTCAAAACCTATTAAAGAAACGTTTTTTTTTAGTTTTGGGGTTCGATAACAAAAGATTGTGACCATTTCCAAAATGGAGGAGGTTTTCTCTGTTAATGTTATGGTCTAATGATACAAGCATACTATTTAACAAGTACAGATATCCCTGAAAGGCTGCCACACATGAACACAATAGATGCAATTATCTCGTTACGAGTGTTGTTACATAAATCCTAGGCACTTGTTGTGGTTTACGATTCTATCCATTAATTATTATTTAATATTGTAATTAGGTTTTAATTTGCCGGACATTATTGCTAGCCCAACAGCATTTTGACTAGTTTGTGTAAGACCGATGATGTTAATTAATACACTGATTTCTGGTACCGTACCTAAAGAGTAATCATTCATTCTTCATAAGGGAGTTACCAAAATCTACTAACTTCAGGTGCATGCACACTTTTTTGGTGTAATCAATCATAGCTTACCAATGTTGCAAAGTCATCAGTGGCCGTAACCAGAGCAATCTTCTAATTTTAGCCGTAAAAGTCTACAGCAAACAAGATTATTAAGTCAAAATTATTAATATCATGTAACTTCATAAAATTGAATTTCCTTCATGTGTCTTTTCTGTATTGCTGTAACTAACAATTCTTCATAATTTTGTGCCGAGTGTCATAATATAATAACAATGTTGATATTGTGCCTAATGTAGCGGCCGCTAGACACCTCACACAGTTAAAAAGGAGTAATAATATCATCAATTTATCAAACGACAAATACAAATTCAATAGATAAACTTTGTGTGAAAACAACTATGATATTACATAATTAGCAACTATAGAAAACCTAAGAGAATAATTTATTTAAGTAGACATTTCTAGCATATACTGTGACCAATAGATAGAGAGAGAGACAACTTAGTTGTCTTCCATACTAAGAAGCAATATTGGGATACATCTGAATCATAGGATCTGTGTGTATGTACCCCACAGTGACATTGGTGAAATCATGATCTTTCCTGGATTTTCATATCTCAACCCACCTATCTGTAAAACAACTACTGAAGTATCCCATCAGGGAGTGGATGAAGATAAAGAATAAGAAAGACAAAGAAAAAGTCACAACATCAGTATTAATGTGCTCTGTTCAATTGGAAGCCAATGCAGTTGGTAGTATTTCCGATATTAAGATCCAACCAAGCTTGTTTTCGCCCAGGTAGAAGCTGTTTGTGCACAGCAGGTTCATACATCCTAAGGAGAATCATGGAGGCCTTCCAGAGTTATCAACTCCCACTCACTATCACCTTCATCGATTTTAGGAAAATCCTTTGACTCGATCAACAGGGAAGGTCATGTCTCGTTTTTCTTCGGCACTATGGTTTCCCAGACAGGTTGGTAAAAGCCATAGGCGTCCTCTAAAGCAATTCAAAAAGCGCTGTTATGGTTAGATTCAATATCTCGGGGCCTTTCCCTGGTTTTTCAACAGGCGGTCATGCGGGAGATGTATGAGCTCCTTTATTTCATTGTGCTGAGAGAATACGTGCTGCAAAGAAACTAAAGATAGATTCCGGATGATGAAACATCCACGTCTCGATCCGGAGGTATCCAGTCAAAGTCTTAAACGACCTAGATTTCGTTGACGATATCGCCCTACTGGCGTCTTCAATCCCTAGAGCTCAGCCACAGTTATCAAGAACAGCAGCCTGCAGCTGGAGATTGGGCTTTCTAGGGGCAAAAGACAGATTACAAAGTACATGACTGCCAACTGCAACCCACTTCTACTGCTTAAAGTTTATGGGCGAGTGGCGTCTAAACCATGTCTCCGACTTCAAATATCTGGTTGTTATGATGGCTCCAGTTCTAAAGACCTGAACAGACGAAAAGCCTGGCCTGGTCAGCCATTTTGGAAGTTGGAGCGCGTATGGCGAAGTCAAAGTATACCAATCGGATGAAAGTACGCCTCTTAAACACAACATGCGTGACAGTAATTTGTATGGCTGCGTAACTTGGGTGCTGACAACCAATTGGAGAGTAAGGTCAATTCTGTCGCAACATGTTGCTACAGAATCATGCTGTACGTCAAGCGCATTGATCGTGTACCAAATGCCAAAATCTATGCTGCTACAGTTACGGAGCCTCTGATAAAACGAGTAGACTGAGACCGCTTACTTTTCTTGGTCAAATTCTAAGGATGCCAAAGGGAGAGCTTAGTAGGTTCTATGCTTTCTATACACCGCCGCATGGCAAGAGAGCCAGGCAGATAGAGAACTTAATATCTCTCCTACATCATCCAAAAGCTCTTGGGGATACAAACAACATGTGTTGCAACCAAAGGTATCTCCAAAACTTAGCCCAAAGAAGAAGTGACTGGAGGGGGGAAGGAGGGGAAACGGTTGCGATCGCCTGCTGTGCCGCCAAGTCGACTGATGATGATGATGGTTTATTGATGATGATGAGGATGATGATGCTGATGATGATGATGATGATGATTATGATTATATGATGATGCATTGGTAGATATGTTATTTCTTGACAACGGATTTTAAGGACAAAACGAACAGTTGCATTTAACCATTGATACTTGGTCCACTTCTCTTCTGGGAGCCCATAGGGCAACTAGTTGTATGATCCAGTCTTATTGCTGTAACAAAGTCAGGCCCGATCCAATGGTGCATTTTTCATCAAGGTTACGGTCAATGACCCAATTTTCCTTATCCGTGCCAAGCAGCCTTGCATAATTTGTTAACAATTGGTCTTATCTGCTGGTCTAAGATTGCACCAAGGTTCCGTGCTTCAGCTGGCTGAGAGGGGATGAAAACCTGAATTTACCAATGATGGTGCTGAGAGTTTACTAGTCGATCTCACGGGATGCCCAATTCTTCGTCAGAGTTTGTGAGAATCAATTACTTGAAATGAACAAACACTTCAGTGATTAGCAGTGTTAATGCGAGAGAATCAAAGAAATGTGGAATGCATTTTTAAACTTAAAGATCAGGGATAAGTGTGTACAATTCCATAATAACTGCTTTAATGTAAGAAAAACACCGCCAATAGTGAGAAAAAAATGAAGTATTTGAGAACTTTGTCATACCGTCTTCCCCAAGTAGACCTACATCGACGCTCTCAAAATCATACACTAACAGCTGCTTTTGGTTTACAGTACAGAAATAAACAAGATCAATTTTTTGTGTTGAGGTCAAACTGCATTGATCCGGCACAATATCAGCTGAAATCTGTGAATTCCCTTAAAGGCTTTTTTTATCTCTTCGGACTTTTGATACCACGTACGATATTACAGAATCAGATAAAAGTCTCGCCTTGTCTTGATTTCAAGCCAAACCACTTGCAGTATGTTCGGATATCCCTGCCATACAAAAATATAAAAATATGAATTTGGATGATTTCTTCGATGTTTCCGTATTAGCCAAATCGCTGCTAGCCCTTTAATACCTGATTCAATGGGGAAAATTGTTCGCATACAGGATACTACAAATTACGAGACTCCATGCGATAATCTATTCTTGATTCTCGTCGAATTTGGCATCCTGAGATCTGTAAGAAATTATAATTAAGCCCAACATTCTCTGTCGTCTTGTAATAAATATCAGCTTGTTGAATTTACATCAGGATCTAATGCCTGCAATGCATGATTCAATATTATTACTGGCCGCATTCAACAATCCCAATGGTGGAAAGACATACCGCCTCAAATCGGTGAAACGACAGATGACAACATGTGCAGTAATTATATCCTGTATTGGGACAGAGAACAAGATGAAGTCAATAATACCTCCAGTAACAGACCCTGTGGACTCCACAATCTACCTCCATAGGATCTGATGAAGCAAAATGATCGATCTAGATTGAGTTCGGTCATTAAGGTAGGAAAAGACCTACTTATGCTTTTTCAGTTATTTCATAGCCTTCGGCGGGTTAAGAGCTGTTAATGGTCAAAGAGTGGCCTGAAGTTCTAGCACTAACACAGCCTCCTTTTTGTTTGTCAAAGACCATCAAGATGGTCATTCTGCGCCTGTACAATGCATTCTCCGCACTGTGAAATGGCGGTAACATGCTGACTGCATCGACTGGAGGAATCATTATTGCGAGATAAGTCTACAACTGATTGTACTAAATCTTCATCACCTTTCCAATAATGGATCTACATGTAGGGCGATATTTGAGAGGATGTTGGTCCGGGCTGGACTTCCTTCAGCTGCGGGATCATAGATGAAATGCATGCTTAAGAGCTTGAGGAAATACAACGATCCGCGCAGGGAAAGTGGTTATCTGTACGATCATCTAACATACATGTAGTTTAAGAGACTGGCAGTAGTAGTAGTATCATGTAGACTATTATGCAGCTGATCTTGTTGTGGACAAATTCTGTCAAAACTGTTAGCAAGATCTTTGGACATTCATGGGTCCATAGTGTATGTTTCCACTCTAGAATTAAATTGGCTGATTACATGGAAAAGGTCACTTTTGGTTTCAATATAATCTGGTTACTATGATACTCCGTCTTGGCTTTACAAGAAGAGAGTTGTTCAAAACACTTATCCTTGTACGCTTCCTTGCATGTGAGCCCAGTTCTGTGAAACTCTGCGCTCCAGCCTACTTTGTTCCTTCTTCTCAATATCAAAGCATCTGCATACCAAGGAGCATGATTATGGAGAACTAATGTGGAGCTGTTAATCAAGGGTAATTAGATAATGTTTTTTATATTCATTAACAAGAGAATTGCAGTAAGCATCTAAAGATAACACAGAAGTGGCACATCTATATTAGAGCAGATCTGTGAATGTTGCAAATTTTCAAGTCTGCATACAGCTGCACTGAAGAGCTGCTTTCAAGCCTTTTTCCGTCATCTGCAGCCCTCCTTGCAACCCAACTGGAGTTCTGTGGCATACTTTTTCTAACTTCTGCAAATGTTGTCCCTAAGATACTCTTTTCCTTCTAGTCCATCCTCAGTCACTTGGACATGGCAGCTCAGGAGATGCATACCATTTGAGCCCAACTGTAACCGACTTGATAGGTGGTTCTCTTGTATGTTCAGTGAGTGCTTCCTTCATTGGAGGAAAGCACATAATTATAGATCAAGACCACAAAAGCTCTAGTTTCATTTTAGTTTTTGTACAGCAATGGACTATTAAACTTCTGCGAAATGCCAATTCTGACATGTAGCCTAAGACTGTTGTAGCCAGATTTTTTGCCCTCAAGTTGCTCAACCATGGATCGCCTTCAGTTTGAAAAAAATGAAACATGCCTTTTAATGAAGCCTGGGCAACCACTTGGTATGGGTTTTTTTAGTTGAGTTTTAATTGAAGGGTAATTCAAATACCTCTTCATTCAAAAATAAGAAGTAAGGATAATGACCATCATCTCTACACATGTAAACCACTCATACATCACTGGTAGCTAGGTTGTCAAATGAAAACCACTGTTATATCAGAATCAACCTAATAGTGTCCTTTTTAATTAAAACCTATTCTTAAGGCACCCCCTGATGTGAAGACTTTGTTATACTGTACCTTTTGTTACTAGAGTCACAGACTATATAGAGTAATAAGGCGGCCACCACTGTGTCATGCAACCAATTGGAAATGCTCAATAAAAACTTTGTTGATTGTATGAAAAAAAGACGTTATAACCTATTTAAATTCATGTAAATATGTACAATAGCTGTTAATGGGGCATTTTGAAAAATGACCATCATTACTGCCATGGGAGAAACCTGCAATGGCCATTTATCGAAATTTCCTTTTTAAAACATCCATGGTTGCATCAAATTCCATGCCTTTGAATACATAAACTCACTGTATTTATCACTCAATCTAAATCTAAGAGGATAAATAGCAAGTATTGGCAGCCATTTTGAAAAATAATATCCTTCTGCTCATAAAAGTCTGTAGTTATAAAAGTACGAATTAAATGGAGAGACCTTCTTTAGATAGGGAAAATGACCTTAGCAATTTGTCCACAAGGAAATTTTATGTTCACACCAATTGTAAACCACACACATTTGATATCAGAGGCATAACTGGAATCCTTCTTTGAAGAAATGTCTGAATGTAATATTTCAATCTTTGTTGTGTTTCTTGTAAATGGTTAACCCATTATTAACATTGTTAACAGGCCTGGACTGTGGATAGAAAGATTAATAAAATAATAAAATGTGAATTAAAAAAAAAATCTTCTGTAGCAACTTTGTCAGGGTCATACCGATCGATTGAAGTTGCTTTTCTATAAGATCAACTGACTTGGATTTTCTCTGCAATGTACTTCCAAGTTGCGGTGCCCTTGAAAATAATTCTAAGATCTATGAAATGGGTATAGAGAAAGGGTAACAAGGAATTTGGGTCGGGTTATAGGGTTAGTCTAGGGTTAGGGTTTATAAGTAGGTGTTTTAAAAGGGTTATGGTTATATAAGAGGTGTAGGGTTATGAATTAAATTATCACATTAGATAACTGGAAGAAGAACTAATGACAGTAACCCTAAAATCCAGCAACCAGTTGCCTAATATTAATATACATGAAATATGGCCTAAATCTAATAGGTCTATCCATCCTAAAATTTCCATGTGTGTTTTAATATATTTCCCACGTATCTAATAATCAACCCTAGTTTGTTGTTGTATTTCCATATCACATAATCATGAATTGAGGAGTTTTACATTGAACACCTACCCTGACTATTTTTCAAGCCATTTAAACCTGTCGATTCGGCAACCTTGAATTTTCAAGGGCCATGTCCAGGGTGGTTGCCACAGTTCCTATTATTTTTTTCTTTGGGCATCTGTTTAGTGGTTGTTATACCATATTTGAAGGGGGGCCCATATAAAATAATGTTTGCAAATCAACACCCCCTCAATTACTAGAGTTTTTTCTTATTTAAAGGGGGATTTATTGTCCCTTTCTCTTTGGGTTAAATATTTGTTCTTATATTTAAATGGTACCATTAATTTTCCTTTTCTTTGTGTTTAAAGGGTACCTAATTGATTAAAGGCTTTATGTTTGTTATAACAGAATCAGAAAAAATAAATTTATTATATAAAAAGTACTTTTGAATAAAGCATTTCCAAAAAAAACTTATATTACAATAAGGGGATTGATTTTCTTTCTCTTTTGGTTTTAAGTATTTTTCCTTATATTCTAGAGGTACGAACTTTCTTTAAGGAGGGATAACATTTTACTTTTTGAAAAATGATGGGTAGCATAACTGGTGCTCTAAAGTAGACAAAAATATACATTTCCTTAACAAGGATTTTGTGTGAGGAATCCATTGTTATACTATAAAATCATGAGCTGATCCCTGTTTAAGGGTAAAACCGCTTGTCTACCCATTTCAATGTTTTCAAACGACCTGTTTTTAATGTTTATGAACGAAAGAAGTCAGTCCATCATTTGCCCCTTTAATTAACCAAAAATACTGCCAAGTTGTTACCACTACTGCTATCCAGTGTACAAGTTCATGACTAGCCCTTCAGATGTTTTAAACACTTACGCGAAGGTTTGCACTTCCGGTAGTGCATAACCGGGGGGGGGGGGGTTCTAGGACCCCCTAAATATAACCCCTTTTCAAAAAAAAAACTAAAGGATTGTTTAGATGGAAAGCACACCACATGTCTAGAAGGCTTCAAAGACGTCAACAAGCAAGAATAAAAAAACTGAAGCAACAAGTTGTTCAGTAAAAATTAGGGGCAAACATTGATTTTAACGTTGCGTCAAAATGTGCGAAAGACACTAATTTTTTCTTCTGCATTTTCTACGGCATGCTTCATCAACCTATACCTGTGCTGATTGGCTTTAAATTGGTGAAGAATGAACTATAATATTTACCACCTACAGCACCAACATATGGCCTCATAGCCATTATATTTTTTTAGGTTACTTGTATAATTACCATAGGTTCCCTACAGTAAACCGCTACATGATGTAATATAAAATATTATGGCTCCAATGGCCTACTATACTTTGCAAGATTTTTTTATTATTTTACTTTGTTTATGTCACTAGTTAGCATTATGGAAATCATAATCACAGTAACTCGATCAATTTTTCATTTTTGTCAGGGCACTTCCGTTTGTGCATAAGGGGGGTGCGCTAGGTACCCATGCTACTTAACGCAAAAACCGGACGCGATGATTTGAATTTTTTTTGCACTATAAACCATGCAAGCGCAACTAAAGTTAGACAAATACAACAACTATAAACCCAAATATATTGCAGCGTTAAAAAAATCGCACGCTGAACAAACTAAAGGTTGGGTCCCTAGAATCCCCCCCCCCCCATGCAGTAAGGTTAAAGATAAATTCATCATTTTTCCCCTTTAATAACATATATGGCAATCATCTTCCCTGACTTATTGCTTTAACTGCATAGGACGGGGTTCCCTTTGCTCTTCTCATGAGTCATTCTCCTCATTCTGTCTGCCCTTTGCAATAGTTTCGGCATTGGAGGTCCAATCATGTGTCCTTGGGATCTGGGTCCTTCCATCTGCTGGTGGGCGACCTGGCTTCCTACGCCTGTTGAAGTCTTGCGTATAGGCTTGGTATGGCAATCTGATGTTTCTGCATCCTGACGACTGTCCAACCACTTCAGCCTTCTCCTGGTGACTGCTCCGGATGGTGCATGTGATGTTCACACGCTGTCTAATTTCATCATTTCCTACCTAATTTTGTCCAGAGGTCACTCCTAAGATGGACCGGAGTCATCTCAATCTCAAAGCTTTCTACTTTTTGGCAAGTCTGCTCTTTGTGCAAATACCCAGGACTCGCTCCCTAGGTGGCATGGGAGTATAAGATACTGGTAAATATCTGACCTTTTAGTTATCTTGTGATGTCCATTGATTTCTCCAGATGGTATTCCTGATTCTACCGAATGCCTTATGCCAGTCTTGTACGCCTCTTAACTGGTCCTCTTAACCGAAGGCCATTACTACCAAGAAAGGACCAAATCTTTCCTTACTTTGTCAATAGGTGTCTGGTTAAGGGGGATGTCTCTTGGGTCAACGACATGAACTTGCATTTAGATGGGTTGATCTTCCCATTCCCCATTTGGCGCAGGCTTTTTTCCAGTTCTTCTGGGGATAGCGTAACTTTTCAAAGACCATGTCCAGCAGGGTTGTGTCATCGGCCTAACGATGTTGTTGATTTTCATTGCATCTCTCCCATTTGGATTCCGGAAAGGCCAAGGTTTATTGAAACTCCTCTCATTTTACAAATTCCTAAGAAGAGATTGAAGTGGCATGGAGATAGAAGGCATCCCTGTCTCACACCAACTAAGACTTCGAACCAGTCAGTGAATTTTCCATTCACACCACTACTGAGCATATGGTTTTTGCTCATACATCTTTTCAATGAGGTCTACCAGCTTGCTGTCTACTCCAATTGATATTAAGCATTTTCCAGAGTGCCTCTCTCCAAATGTATCAATGCGCTTTAAATCTACAAGTTTCCATTCCAGTGTATAGGAATGCTTCTTTCTTTGGCCTTCTCTAGCTCTTGGCGAATAATAAATACCGCATCAGTAGTACCTCTTGAGCTTCTAAAACCACATTGTTCCTCTCACGGGATCATCTATGGTGTCCCTGGAATCCTGTTCATGATCCTTCTACGATATTTACCCTGGTGGGGGGGATGGACCGTAAAAGTAATTGCTCTATAGTTGGCGGGATCTATTTTCTTATCAGCTTTCTTGTATACTGGAGTTATCCGTCCCTTGCTTCCAGTCTTCTGGAAATTCCCCTTCTACCCAGGCAATTTTATTATTTTCAACAGTACTGTCTCCTAGCTGGCCACCGGCTTCAGGGTTTCACAAGATTTTTCCCATCCACAAGGCGTTTTATTTTCAGTTTCTTAATGGTCTCTTCTACTTCCTCTATTGAAGAAAGGCATGCCTGTTTGAGTTAGATTTCCAGGTTCTGGATGGAGTGAAATACTTCATCTCTTTATTTAGGAGGGCTTTCTTTTCCATTCAGGTGTGTTTCACTTAGGCCCAGGCCTTACGGTAGGCACATGCCTAGTGCCGGGGAGCTTAAACTCACCTTTGCCAGCACCTATAATACACCTTATGAGACATTGAATGCCTGCATCCCTACCTGCTTGTGCTGGATTTCCCCAGTGGATTTCTCATCCCTCTGGGAACTCCCTACCTACTTTACTCCTTTTCATCTCTATCCATCTTTTCGCAACCCAGTTGGCTAGGATAGCTGAATCACTCTGGTTTGCTCGACAGATGAGCCAATTAGGGTGGTTTGGCAGGTTGGCCTTGGGGGGGGGGGTTTGGGGGGGGGTGGTGGGTTTTTTTTTTTTTTTTGTTGGTTTTTTTATGTGTTTTGTCTGGGGACTACGTTTCTGATCCCAATGTAGGGTTTAGAGGCGCTGATCCTCGGGTATCACGACGCAATTAGCGATGCCCTATCTGGGTACAGGACACAGATCCCTAGTATGGCGGTGAAGGTGCAACCCCACACGGACATCAGGAGATGGGGAGGTTGTCTCAGGACCTTTCCGACAGTGGAGACAGCATCCTCCACCTCTCTTTTGGCTTGCAAACAGTGTGGGTCCACTGGTACTGGGTTTGACTACTACTTCTCGCTTTCCTTTAACTCCTTTATTAAGTTAGGTCCCTAGGTATTTTGGTCAACTCAACTAGGTGGCCCTTAATCATATTTAAGATAGAGGCTGGTGGCCTACCCACCTGGGTAAGTTCAGTAATGCAACAACTTCACCCGACTGGGAATCATGTGGCCGTGTGCCCATAAGTAGTGCAAAAGCATGTCACACTCTTAATGAGTAAACTCCAAAAATGAAAGTCGACCCCCCCCCCGTTAAGGCCCTGAGTCCCGGTGGCTGCTCGTTGGCAACGGAGTGGCAGGGGTGCTAAAAATCTGCCGGATGATTGGTTGCCACCCCAACAGGTACCAGAAGAATCAACCCAGAAGGAACCTTCTAAGAAGAATGAATGGACATCGGAGAAACTACAAAAAATCAGCGTCAGTAGCCAAAAGTCGACAAAACACCAACACACGACAAATTCAGTAGCCGAATCTACGAAGCTACTGTAGAGCAAGCCCCAAGAAAGGGAGCTCCAGCAGCATAAATAGTTGGTAATTGGAACGTGAGAACACTGCAAAAGGACGGTCATTGGGACATTCTCCTGGAGAGCCAGACGGTTTGATATAGACATCCTGGGCCAAAAAAAAAAAAAAAAAAAATTCAAAAAAAAAAACAAAATATGTGAAACACCACCTTGTCTCAGCTTCCCCTTGGTCATCAAATGTGAGTTCGTGATTTACCATTTAATTTTTTTTTTTTTTTTTTTTTTTTTTTTTTTTTTTTTTTTTTTTTTTTTTTTTTTTTTTTTTTTTTTTGTATCAACTGTTTTAAATGTTTTTCATCTCTTGCCCCTTTAATCACACGCCAAATGCGAATCGCTGGTCATCTAGAATTCAATATTGCCCCTTTAATAATGTGATAAAGTGCTGGTCCCTATTGTTATTGTTGGTACTATGTATAGCTTATGCATGCTCAACCAGCACTACCAAATATCCCTTTAAATACACCTTTGAAATTCAATTGAGCTCAATATAATACCCCTATATGTCTTGGCAAGTCAAACCAACACTATCCCTTAAGATAACCCCCCCCCCCCCCAATCGAATAGTAACCCTTTCAAAATTGTTTAATTGACAAATGCTTTTTTCATATTAATCCCTTCAAAGAGGAATTCAAAACCATAACTAGTTCCCCTTTTAAGATGCAAAAAATCAACCAGTGCCCCTTTACGTCACATAATACTCCCTCAGCCATTTAGTTTTTCAGTACTTATTTACACTTCGCTGTGTGGGCTAGTGTAAAACTTAATGTGATCAGTTGGTCATCATTCACTTTTCAGTGTTCAGTATTCGTCTTTACACTTTGCCATTGAGAGACAGTTAATCATTTCCCACTACGCGGTCTGGAAAGAATTTTCCCACGGTTATCTGTGTCACAGACTGCGAAAATATTATCTAAATTAGTACGCGCGAGAGATTAACGTTTATCAGTCCGTCATAGCGAATGATGCAAATGAAACTAAATCTAAATATCTCCGAAAAACGCAAGTGTTCTATGGAGATTTTTGCATCAGAGGGTCCTTACTAGGTTTTGTTTGAAATGTATTGTAATTGGGTCTTTTTAATTAGGCTTGAAAGGGATTTGAGGAATATGCAGCTTTAGACGCCCATCGGTTCCAATTTAAGGGGAAGGTCCGATTTTAAGTATATAAGGTTTATCATCTTGTAGAATGGCCTTCACCCAAAAAAACATCTGTAAAGTTCGCGCCGATATTTCAATCCGTTTGTGATGTGAGAGCTAAAAACTTGATTTTGTAACCCCATAAGTACTGTGTAAAACATATTGGTCGACCAAAATCGAGTACATTTTCGCTCATAAATCCCAAACCAAACATCATTTTAGCCCTAAGCGTTCACAGGGTAAATGAGAAAAATGTAATTACTTCGGATACCAAATTGTGAACAAGTTCCGGTAAAATCTGGGTTCTTGGGACGAGGCATAAGCGCTCGGGCCATGGACCTTTAAAGTTTCTGAGGCAAACAAATTTTCCAAAAGGGACCTCACGAACTAATTATGCTTCCCACGGGAAGTATTATAACTCAGTGCTGGAGTGCTGTGACAAAAGGCATGAAATGGGGTTTTCGTGAAAGGAGAAGCCCTGGGTTGTTGGAGGGAGAAACAGGGATAGTTTGGGAAGTGGACCTGGGGTAAGTGGGAGAGAAATCTTGGTTTATCAAGAAAAGAATCATGTTGTCTTGAACTGAATACGGAGACCATGGAGTATTTGGGAATTGGCCATATTTGGGTTAGTTGGGAAGGCACCTTGTTAGAAATGAGAATTTTAGTTACTTGAGGATGCTCGGTGGCAGCTGGGAAGGGTCTCTGAGACAGATGAAAGGAGAGCTTGTGTAGTTGGAGAAGGAACATTGTGCAGTTTAAGACCTAGACTCGGGATGTCAATAAAGTGGACTTAATTTGCAACGGCCCTGGGGTATTTAAACAGGGTCCTATACAAAATTTACTAACCACGGTCACGTCTGATAAGGTTCCGTACGGAACCAAATAACCCCCCGTCGCGAATCGCGAAAACCGAGAACCGCGAAATTTTCTTATTTTTAAATGGCATCATGTATCATAAGGCATCAAACTAATAAAGGCCTGCCTGAGCACAATGTCTGAAACTAAACCCATTTTTAGCGTCCTTTTATGAATCGAACTAATTTGATTCTATATCTGTTTAAAATCTGTAAATTACGGTAGTTAACCAAAGAGTTCTATATAGATAGAGAGGCCAAAACGTTACGAAAGCTTTAGAAATTCATCACCGTCTCGCATGTTTTGGCGACCAAAAAGAAAACCATAGAGTACCAACAATATAAGCAATGGCTGCCTCCTCATCTTCCACATCTGTGGGTGCCGCTTTGCATATACACTATCGGTAGTGATACAAATTAATGTATGTTGTTATAGTTGGCCAGGTGTAATAATAGTGTAACCTGATTCTTGTGCTCAGATACTCTTTTTTCTCATAATGCAATGCGCGCTTAGGTGAAAAGATGTATTCATTGAGGCGGTTTATTTAAATCAAGACGACTGATTTGTCATTTCCATTAGTTGTTTGGCCATGTGTAGGACAAAATTACCCCCCAATAGCACCCAGACATCCCAACAACTGATA
>JAMKCH010034326.1:0-19273 GCA_023653785.1 Ophioderma brevispina
TTTTCCGTCCCTTCACAACAAGGTAATTTTATATATTTTTTGGCTCTTAAAGGGATAAGCAGCGATAATGAGAGGGAATAAAAAAAAATGTGGAAATGCATTTTTAGCTTATAATCCAAGATAAGTACCGTATATACAATTCCATAACTATTTTAGTGTTGGAACCAAACCACCAAAAATTGAAGAATTTGAAGAAATTTGTCATACCGTCTCCCACAAATAGACATACAGCGATGGTGTCTCAAAATCTACACTAAACAGCTGATTATGGTTTACACCAGTATAAACAGAATTTAGATCAATAATGTTTGTGTTTCAGGTCAAACTGTACAGTTCATGCACAATATTACGCTCATAAATCTTGGCTTTTCACATGGAAAGGCTTTTTGATCTCAATTCAGAATTTTGATACGCATATACAGAAATTACAGAATCAGATGAAAGTACTGCCTTGTCCACTTGCAGGTTGTGTTAGCACATCCATTCCAGTAACAAAAATATCAAAATTCAAATCGCTGCTTATCCCTTTAATATTGGAACTCATTTTTTTCTCATGTAAATAAAAATGCACCATCAGAACTGAAATTTTGGGAATAGGCTATTTTTAGGATACCAATTGAACAATAAAAAAAGTTGTTAAGATCGAGAAATGCACCTTTAAAAGGGCATTTTATCATGATCCGTACCCATGTCCACAAAACTTGCCTTTGAAAGTTGAGATTTGACCCATTTGAACTGTTGGCCTTTGCTTTTTATGTGTACCTGACCTTATTTATGCAGAGTTGACCTCAGCAAAAAAATTTGAAACTTACCAAGAAATGCTAAATGTCATATTAGTATATAGACCATTGTGTCACATATACTTGCTCATTTAAAGGCTGACTCAGAGATTTGAAATATAATTGAAAATAGTCAACTGAAACTAAAGATAGTCACCCAAAATGCTCAATTCCAAAGTTAAGACGTAGGATACTGTGTAAAACAAAAGTTCCGGTTCCGGAATTTTACAACAAAGTTGTGATTTTCTATATGAAGGACTTCGATTTGAGCTTAGCTATTTCACACAGTGATTAGTATATGGACAAGCATTATGTATATGCCAAAAACCGATTGGTTTGAAAATTGAGGGCGCGCTCTTCGGGAAATCTCTGACTCAGCCTTTAAGGCAAAAGTGCACGATCAGAATTATGTGATATTTTGAAAATAATTTTATGGATGCCTTATAAACAAATGTGAATGTGCTATGATTGCTTAGGAGTAGTGTAGCCTATGTGTAGTTCTGCAGTAGGCCCATATGATCTTGCCAAAGAATCTGAACTAAATGTTGATGGTTTGTAGGCAACATTGACCCGCTGATTTCAAATCTTGATGATGCAACTTTGACATCCTTGAGCATTTTGAGGGGGGGGGGGGGTTAACAGGGGAAATTTGTAAACATTTCATATGGGGGAGAAAGATAAAGATGTATTAGCATGTTTATCTGGTTGTAAGGATTAAAAAGGTGTAGTTTGCTGTACATTTCCAACCTTTTGTGTTTGCTTGACAGGCCAAAAACTGTTCAGGGATCCAGTTAGCCTGTTTAAACCAAGAGTAATTTCACTCTTGAGGCAAAATTTTCAAGAGTGAAAATCTGTTATGAAGAGTTTCACCCATATAACTCATGTAAAAATTCTCAGGAGGTGTAGGACACGGCCTACTCAATTTGGGCATTGGGGATTTCCAAATGGTAATTTAGGGAACTGCTACATGCATTTACTATGGCAGCCTGTCTCAGTTTCATTACAAAATCTCCTCTTAAACCTTAGCTCAATACATCTTAGTAATATCATGATAATTTTGGAATAAATGATTAACTTCAGGAGTGAGATTACTCTTGCAATTTTAGAATTTTACAAGGGGGTACCGTAGGACATGCCAACCTAACAGCAACAGCGAATTCAAAAAGGCGTCAACTTTCGGCGTTAACAGAGTGCTAGTCTTTTTAACGGTAGGTGTGCACTCTTACGCATATACAGAAATTACAGAATCTGGTAAAAAGTATGCCTTTGTCCACTTGCCGGTTGTGTTAGTACACTTCCTTCCATTAACAAAAATATCAAAATTCAAAAAATTCACATCGCTGCTTATCCCTTTAAGTTTTGGAACTCATTTTTTTCTCATGTCAAAAAAATGCACCATCAGAACTGAAATTTTGGGAATAGGCTATTTTAGATGCCAATTGAACATAAAAAAATTGTTAAGAATCGAGAATGCACCCGTTAAAGGGCATTTTATAATCCGTACCATTTCCACAAACTGCCTTTAAAAGTTGATATTTGTTATCATTTGAACTGTTGGCCTTTGCTTTTTAATGTGTACCTAACCTTATTTGCAGATATTGACCGTTCTGGCAGAAATTTGAAACTTGCCAAGAAAGGCTACAACACAATGTAAAGTAGTAATAGAACATTGTGTCACATATACTTGCTCATTTAAAGGCTGCCTCAAGATTTAAATATACTTGAAAAATAGTCAACTGAACTAACGATATTCACCCAAAAGCTCAATGCCAAGTTAAAGACGTAGATACTGTGTAACCAAAGTTTTCGGGTTCCGGAATTTTACAAACCAAGTTGTGATTTTCTATATGAAGGACTTTCAATTTGACTTAGCTATTTCACACAGTGATTATATATGACAAGCATTATGTATATGCCAAAAACCGATTTGTTTAAAATTGAGGCGCGCCTCCCGGGAAATCTCTCTGACTCACGCCTTTAAGGCAAAAGTGTACACGATCAGAAATTATGTTATTTTGAAAATACTTTATGCATACCTTATAGTCAAGATAATAAAATCTGAGTGATGGTGGAAGGGAACAACTCTGAATGTGATAGTGCTAATGAGTAGTGTAATGGTAGTTCTCATTAGGGCCTGCTAATGATCTTGCCAAAGAATCTGAGCAAAATGTTGATGGTTTGTAGTGCAACATTGACCTGCTGATTCCAAATCTCGAAGATGCAACTTTGACATCCTTGATCATTTGAGGGGTCGGGGGATTAAAACAGGGGAATTTGTAAACATTTCATATGGGGCAGAAGATAAAGATGTATTAAGCATGTTGTTATCTGGTTTTAAGGATTTAAAAGGTGTAGTTTGCTGTACATTTCCAACCTTTTGTGTTTGCGTTGACAGCCAAAACTGTTCAGGGGATCCAGTTAGGCCTGTTTAAACCAAGATACTGTCACCCTTGAGGGCAAATTTTCAAGAGTGAAAATCTGTTATGAAGAGTTCACCCATATAACTCATGTAAAAATTCTCAGGAGGTGTAGGACACGGCCACTCGATTTGGGCATTGGTGATTTCCACATGGTAATTTATGGAACTGCGACTGCATTTACTATGGCAGCCTGGTCTCAGTTTCATTCCAAAATCTCCTCTTAAAGGTGCAAACGAGAGATTTTACCTAATCAGTTGTCCTAACAAAACATAGAAGTGGTGATTTTTGCCCTGATGGTAAAGCTTTATATCAAAAATAACCCATCTGAAAGTATTCAGCTGAGAAATTTTTCTTGTTGGGTATAAAAAAAATTGAAAATTTGAATTTCGTTAAGGCGCAAATACGAAATTCACCTATTGATTTGTATTGAAATATAAGCAAATCAGATCACTTGTTTTCTTTTTCTGACTTTTAAGACTTTTCTGAAGCCAAATAAACGGTAGGAATCTATTGAGTGTCGAGGTCTAGATGAACTTAGTATGTATGACACATATTTGGTTCCTCAAAATCTCTCGTTGGCACCTTTAAAACCTACTCATTACATCTTAGTAATATCATGATAATTTTTTGGAATAAATTATTGTACTTTTCAGGAGTGAGATTACTCTTGCAATTTTAGAATTTTACAATGGGTACCGAGGACCTGCCAACATAACAGCAACAGCGAATTCAAAAGGCGTCAACTCTCGGCGTTAACCGAGTGCTAGTCCTTTTTCAACGTTAGTTTGCACTCTCCGCATATCGAATGGTCACACACAGAATTGACTAAAGACGTCAAAATCCGTTGATGTTAGTGGATTAACTCGCTGCAAAATAGTGTAATTTCCAATATAGGTCATTGGAGATGTAATATTCGTGAACACCAGGCTAGCCTTTAGTCAGTCTGTGTGTGACATTCGTATGCGTAAGAGTGCACACCTACCGTTAACACTTACTGTGCTCAAGTGATAACAGAGATCATCAATCAAAACATTGGCAGGTATTTAAAATTCTGCCTTTGTGTACATAAGAGTGTTAAAAAGACTAGCACTCTGTTACCCAAGTTTGACGCCTTTTTGAATTCGCTGTTGCTGGTTTAGGGTTGGCATGTCCATACGTACCCCCCTTTAAAATTCTAAAATTGCAAGAGTAATCTCACTCCTGAATTTTTGGGCTTAGAGTGAAATTGGATTTTCAGAGTATAATCGGGGGTTAATGGGAATTCCTTCTGTTCCGGACATCATGGGTTTAAATTATTTCTACTGAATAGTATGTGTTTAAAATTGGTTTTAAAAATTGTTTGTATGGGAATGTTACAACAGGAGATATACCTTTACTTTATGTTTCATTAGCTCAAAGGTATTTTAGCAGAGGCTAGAGTGCCGTCCCATAGATCCTACAGGCCCTATCAATATTTCCCCCTTCATTTTACTCCAAAAGTCAAATAAAATAATAACGTATGAAGAATTTTTAGCCCATTTTGGAAGAATCTGTGCATTCTAAAAAACTTTACCCAATTAAAATTGTGCCCTAGATAGGCCAAAGAAACATCCTTGAAACCCGATTACATTTATAAATTTTAGGGCTCGAAATTACCTGACCGGCCTTATCTCAGAAATGCTCAAGGATTCACAGTTGCATCATCAAGATTTGGATTCAGTAGGTTGCTTAGAAACAAAGAGGCAACAAATTCCCTTCAAATTCCAAACTTTCCTGGGATGAGCTTCCCAATCCCCCACTTTTTCATGCCATGTATGGAAATTACTTTTTTGATATAAGTTACCTAACTTTAAAATTCACAGACCTAAGTAACAAGTAAATTTATATCAGGGGACAAATGTAGTGAAAATTGGCGCGTTTTTCCGGATAAAATGAATTTTGCACACAATATTTAGGCAATTGATAATCCATAAAATTATGGAAGCACTTGGCCAACCCCTTTAATGGGCCCCACTTTGTTTTCAAGGTTCTAGGGTTCGGAAACTTCCGAAGAAACCTATTTTCTTTCCAGGAAGAATGAAGAAACTGGTAAAAAGGGGTTTCTTCCAGTTTTTCTTCCGAATAAACTGGAAGAAATGTATTATGACACACACTAAATTACACCATATTCATCTGCTTTGCACTTCAAATCATCAAGGCTACTTTATTTACTTTACAGACAATCTGGTTTTTTTTTTTTTCCAATTAATTACAAGTTTATAGAATGTTAGTATACCTGCAAGTATATAGTAAATTTGTTCACAATTTTGTTTGTCTTGCAGTCAAATTCTGCAGATGATGATTGTAAACCCATTTTCCAATCTTCCATTTGCACCTTTATACTATCATAGTTGTAAATATAATGCAAACAATGAACAAAAAATCTTTAAAATCTGTATAGTATGGCCAATTTGTTAATTTTAAAACACCAACCATAAAAGAGCAACCATTTTATTACGAACTTGTATTGCTTAGGTGGGATAACCTGGGAGCTATAACTTTTGTTTAAAGAAATAGAAGATGTCAAAGTGTCTTTACAAGGAGGCTCTACTTGGCCTTGCTGGTGTGCAAAGTGTCTAATCAGTTTCATCCAGTAATTTGTTATATAAGGCCTTGGGAATCAATTCGGTTAAGGGGCATTCGTGATCCCGAGCCTCGTCCCCGACTTACCTAAAAAAAGTGAGATTTTTACATCATCTGAACCGTCGGGCTAAGTATAGTATGTGTGGCCCAATCTACGTGCCCATTCGATCGTCTCTCTGCAAGAAATTCGCAATTTTGTATTTCTGTCCGTAAACGAACAGAAATTACTGTACAGTTGTCTATGGGAGATGTAATACGAACATTTGTCATAACACCAAAACGCCAAGATCAGAATCAACTGGGAAAGTTTTGGGAATACGCTTTTCTCAAGGATATCTAGCGAAACATGAACAAAACAGAAGAGCTAGATCAACGAAATGCACCTTTACTTAGCAATTGCTGGGGTAGGTAGGGGGGTCCCTGAATGGTTATTTCAAATTAGTTTCACTGTCTATCATTCACATCTATAATATAAAACCAAAAGTGCAAGTCCTTAGGCTTTAAAATAGTAAATTTTTAAATGACTTTTTTAGTTTCTTCCACTTTCGCAACTGGAAGAAACCTATTGTTCTCAAGTGGAAAAAACCGCGTTTTTTCCACCTGTGGACGAAACTGGCGAACCTGGTTTTATACAGGGGTCAAAAATCTAAATGTTCTGAATGTGTTAAAAAGCACACCATGGTGTTTGTCTAGTTACAAGGATTCCAAAAAGGTATAGTTTACACTATCTATGGCTTATAGTTCTGGAGTTACGGGGTAACAACTGTAAAAATGGTAAAAAAGTCAATTTTGGTGTGTACATGGGTCAAAAGTTAAAAGTTGCTTTGATTCAGTTAATATGTGGTGCAAATTGTTTCCTTAGCTTAAAGGATTGAAATAAGGAATAGTTTGCCTTATCTGTTATGCTTAGTTTTCATGTTATCCAACAAAATAGGTCACAGGTCAATAGAATCCAATAGCTGCCAATGGCTGTTGACTTTATTCGCCATTTTGGTTAATAACCAGACATGTAAGATAGTCAAATTAGATTTAGACAAATCGTACTGTCTAGTCTGTCTTGAAACTGCAAAATTATATGGAGGAAAGTTCAATCCTTACCATAGTCAAGTTGGACTAAATTGATTTAGGGGATTTGAATTTATGGTCATTTTTCTGTATAAAGACCATTTTATCCGATGATCCTACCTGTTGACTTTATTCGCCATTTTGGTTAATAACCAGACATGTAAGATAGTCAATTTAGATTTAGACAAATCGTACTGTCTTGAAACTGCAAAATTATATGGAGGAAAGTTCAATCCTTACCATAGTCAAGTTGGACTAAATTGATTTACGGGATTTGAATTTATGGTCATTTTTCTGTATAAAGACCATTTTATTCGATGATCCTACCTTCATTCCAGTATGTCAAATGATTCATCGTAATTTTTCGTTAGGTAAACTGAAAATGCTCTCTAAAAGTCAAACTTTGGTATGAACCAAACGTAATCTTTGGGTTGGGACTGAGGTGAATTGAGATATTTCAGGTTGAAGGTCATCTGATGTAAGGTCAAATGAGGTCATTGCCAGGGGGATTTTATACTTTATACTTTTAGAACTAACAGAATCGTCTTTCATCTTTGTTGTCATTTTATACAGGAACTAAACACGCCTACTCGGACATCAGTGATGTGACGAATAAAAATTGCAATCGACCCAGCTATATTATTGATTAGAGCTGAGAGTGCCTTTAATATAAAACCCCTGGGAATATTTTCCTTGAGAGGGAAACAAAATTTGGACCCTTGCCCTGGTATGACTACTCTTATCGTATTTGAATAATGCATCCTTATCTGATTTGGTGGTCCATTAGGAACAGATTTGGCTCAATCTGTTATTGACCAAACAATATAGTCTGTACACTCCATAATATTTGCATAGAATTGGAAAAGCTGAGCCTGTGTTGATATACCACACAGCTTGCTTGCACAGTCAGATGCGGTGGCATTATCTGAAGTGGACGTAACAGTCATTGCCCTACTGTGGTGGAATATTATGTGGATTATCTCTATGGGGCGTTAGCGGAAGTTTCTGTTCGGACTTCATATTCCCTTGTGTTGTATAATGGAATAATGTTATTTCAAGTACTTCAGTGATTAATTTCAGCAATTGCTGTATTTAGTTTCTGACTGAAGTTAACATTTGTGGAGTTTACAGTAACACGCAACTGCCAAAATGTCTTCCATTGAAAAAGAGTTTGACACCAGAGGTGCAAAGAAATCAAAGCCCAAACTGTCCATCAAGCTACCATCATTACGGAATCGAAGCACTAGTAGTCCCCTGGAAAGGAGCGCGTCCACCGGTACTGAATTTCCAGACCGCAAGGGGCTGAGAAGAATCAAGGAGGAGGATGACAAAGGTCATGCTAGCTCGGATGACTCGGATGATAGCTGTGATAGTGAAGAAGAGATGAAGAAGTATCAGCGAGGGGGAAGACGAAGGTCACTCAGTACATCTGCCATGGATGACAATCGAAGTGATGACAGTGCTGATGAGGAGGACCATGGCAAGCTTCGAGGAGAATCAGTGTCGCTTCCTCCAACTCCAGCTTCCAAAAAGAGGCCTGATTCTCCAACTGTGAGTCCTCTTCTCTCACCCAAATCTTGCTTGAGACTTCAGACTAGACGGCGATCTACTTCCATGTCGGAGGTCGAGGATATTCTTCAGAATGTTCACAAGATGAGGGTGCATTTCTCGCCCGATACCGTGGATCCTCCAGAACGTACGTGCAAGTATCGAGAGTACTGTGAGAGAAAACTAGGGCTCAAGCCTCTGAGTGCCCCCAATATGAAACATGAAATGCACAAACAAAAAATGGTAAGCTAAGCTAAAGGTTTTTGTAAAGTTACAAAATAGTAAACTGATGTAGTTGGTTTAAAACCAGGGTTAAGGTCCATTCATACTTCACTGCATGTGCAATGAAAATGGATGAAAACCATCTCGGACTCAACACAGCAGCAGTGTAATGCAATTTGAACTCTGCTGTATCAGAGATGGTTTTAATCCATTTTTGCTGCACTGCAATGCATTGCAGTGAAGAAGAGGTGAAGTATGAATGGAGCTTTAGTCCTTCTTGAATGGACTTTTTTGATAACATTTGCTGGAAGTGTGATGGGTCCATTCTTGAAGGGTAACCCTGGTTTAATCTCTAAGTTTAAACTTTGTTTAAAGCTCTGAAAGAAGGTTAAACCAAACCATTAATTACAAATGAAAGTGCAGTCGATATCAAAGGTAAGAAAGTATTAAATTGTGTGGTAAGTACAAAGGGTGAGCTGAGTAAAAAGGAAACATAATGCTAATGGTGATGAGGGCAGTGGCGGCACCAGAGGGTGAATTCCCCCATAATTTTTTTCTTATGTGGGTCAAGGGAATACCCATGACCGACCCACACCAAAGCTGCCCAAATTGGTTTGTGGTTTGCACTCCGTATTGCTGTAATTTCTTTTGCTATATATTTTGGGTGATTTGTTATAATGAATGAGGCTTGGCTGCCATCGTCTGGTCCCTGTATACAATATGGTATAGCGCCCTCTCAGGAGGAGTCTCTTGCGCATCACCTTTCCACATTTATTTTTTTGTGTTTTGTTTTTCTTTTTTCCGGGATAAATTTTCTGTAACATTCCTAGGAACTGATGGGTAACCGCCCGAGTTACAACGGTGACCCTATATGAGACCAGAAACAAATGAAATTGTACACTATCTGAGACCAGATCTGTTTAAATGGCTACCCTATCCGAGACCAGACCTATTCAGATAGACACTCTATCTGAGACATGGGGCCAAGCAATATTACCATTGGAATTTTAGCCTGGGATTTTACACTCCATTTGAACCATTATATGAACTTTTATTCTGCTTTGAGCATGATATCAACACAAAAATCATTCTAACAGAATCCTGCTGATTTTATACTCTACCTGAAATGGAAAAGTAAAATTTGATACCCTGTGTGAGACTGACAAAGACATAAAAGATGTTTGGTTTGGATGTTATTCATAAGTGAAAATGTGGCCCATTTTGGTCGACCAATAATTAATTTTACTTTGTTACTAGACTATGGGGGCTCATAAAATGGCAATTGTGGCTCTCACATCAAAACCGATTTAATTATATCAACACAAAACCTTACAGATGGGATTTTGGTCCAGGTTGTCAAATCAAGATGAAAACCTTAGATAATTAAATCAGGCCATCCCCCTTTAAGTGCTTGGGGTCTTAATAAGTTGTAATAAAGTGCAGTCATATTTTAATTCAGCTAACTAGAACTGTCAAAAAGTGAAATTCTGAATATTACAGAAGCTCTTCAAAGCAGGATATATAATATTTCACTTATGTATCAGGTTTAATTAATATACATTGACAATGTGCATGTTTGAATAGCAAAGAGGCGACAATCTACGATATTCATATGGTTAGGGGTAACAGAATCAGTGCTTTAATTAATAATTCAGAAAATATTTTGATAAAGCTTAGAATAATAATTCACTCTGAAACAACATACTTTATCAACATGTATCTGTCCTAATCCATCCTGTTAACTTGGGTATCCTTGGAAAGCATATTAGGAGCACTGAATGATTTACTCAGGCTAAATTAAAGAAATGTTAAAAAAAATAAAACAATTCAAAGTCTGAGAGCAGATTTTTTAAAGTAAGTGCTATGTTAGCAGGTATAGGGAAAATACATATAACATTTCCTTCACAGTCCTTATAGGATAATGTATAAAGGACATTCACCTAGAGTTTGCACATTAATTAATTCCCACAGATTTAGACATGAAAAAATATTACTTTAAAATATTTTGACTTTCAGATCTTTTGATAGGTGTTCAAATTCACTCGCCAAAGTCACACGACCCTGGGCAAACAATCCAAAAATAGCTGTTGGAAATATGATTGTGTCAGCCATTAGCTGCAGACATAAAGTCAATGTTTGATTGTGTCACATACTGTAGCAGCTTAAGGACACATAAGGATTGTTTTCTACCAGAGGGTGTTTTGAACCAGTCCCATAATGCATTGCAATGTGCCTATACTATACTGTACTAAGCACATGTCAGTACTTAAGGTATTTGCGTCGTCAGAGAACTTAGCTCAGCTACTGCGCATGCGTATTTCAAATTTTACCTTGCGCCTTGCTTGAATCTGCGTATGGCGCACACGCAGATTTCGTGGAGAACTTGTTTGTTCAGCGCGTACAAATGCGATGTGTTGTGAAAGCGCAAATGACAGAATTGACCATGCCCTTTCTTTTCGCCATAACAAAAAATGTTTTGTTGAGTTGAAAAAGGACATTCTTTTATTAAAAGAAAAATCGCTAAAGTCAGTCCTTTAAAGTCAGAAATTAAAAGGACTGAACAGTGAACAGTCTCTAACTTCAAACAAATGAAGAGACCGGCGTCCATCAGGCACCCGTTGAAGTACTACGCATCGTAGAAATGTCAGAGATAGGCCTAAAATAATTAGATATATGGGAAGGATGTAAAAAATATGTCAAAAACACTCATACAAAAAAAATGGTTCAACTTAGAACCACCTTTTTGTCCCATATTTAGCACCCTATAGCACTGCTAAGGTTCTATACCATAAAGGTTCTACGAGAACCTTCAAGGTTCTTTTGTATCTGTTAACGTATGTTTTGAAAAGTTAAGCAACTTGAAAGGCAGTGATAACGCTTTGGTTCTAAAATATGTTCGTAGCCAAAAAAATCTGTTTCTTTCTGTTCTATCAAAGAACCGCTGCATGCTGAAGGGTGATTTATAACATAGTTTAAAGGTTCTAGAGTTTAAGATTTTACAAAGAGCCATTTTCTTGGCCACAGAACCTTTTTTGGTTCTACAAAGAACCCCCACAAAGATTGGTTCTTTATTAGGGAAGGGGTGGTGTAGGGTGTATAGGGTGTGTGCAGTGGGAAGCCCCAAGCCCAGTTCGTACCTTTTCTGGACTGTTTTCCGACAGTTTATTAGACCCTCAGTCGGCCTATGGAATCTGCCCCTTTTCTTTAACCCATTGTGCATAAATTCTATCCAAATTTTATATCGTTAGCTGAAAATTAGGAACCCGCTGACCCTTTGTTGTAATTTTACTCAAAAAGGAGTCAAGTATGTCAAATTTACGTTTACTATAGACGTTTACACCAGTTCTCAGATCCCTACCATTTTTTTTTCGGGAGATTTATTGACATAATAACACAACCATAGAACTATAAATGAATAAATAAATAAATTTAAAAAAAATAAAGTTGATTAATAATGCATATAATTTAGATTTAGTAAATTCCCTAAAGGCCTACATCGAACCAAACTCAATTTATACGACAATAAATTAAAAACTGAGTGTGAACAAACATGAAATCCCCCCATGCATTTCAAGCTATCGCACTTTTACATAATGGTAAAGCCCTTATAGGCCTACTGTTTCTTGACAATGTTATTTTGGTACAATGGTAAAAATGATTTAGAGAAGACCTTATAGTCTGTGAACAGAACCCAGAAAAGTAAACGGATTTCCATTTTGTTATGGCCACAAGAGAAGCGTCTGGCCTTAAGCGAAAACTAGCGTTAGATCGCGCCTTTATCAACGCGATGGTACGCACCAAATGGTGCATATGCGTCTCGGATTTGACAACGCCCAGTGCCAAAATAGACATAATTTTTGACATATTTTGCCATTTATCTGGAAAAGTAATTCCGGCACCCCCCTATTTTTATTACATTTTTGAAAAGATCTCATAAAAACCCTGAACGTAAGTGACAATTAAAAAATTCTATCGAATCGTTTTTTCACTATAATGCATAATGTGGTGCAAATTTAAAATTTCTCATAGACTACTGTAGTAACTTTGGGCGAAACATGCCATTTTTAAACCATTCATAGCTCAAAATTGAGTACCGTACCCCCTAACATATATGTTAATTTAAGCGAATTTCATCGATAGGTTCTCTGATGACGCAAACACCTTAAGGATAAAAAGTGTTAAAGAAGTTTAAAGGCACTATCAGTGATTTGCTAAATGAGAAAATCGAAAAAATAATCAAAAATCAGATTTTTGCATGTCTGTAACAACTACATGTACCCTAACATACCCTGCAAATGAAAAGACCAGAAGCAACCTAATGAGGACAAAATCGGATATTTTAGTCATTATTGTCCGTGCTGACACTAACTACAACACGTAAGTGAATGGAGAATCATATCTTTGAACACTGCTGTTTTCTTCCTTTTCTGGCAATTCTTCAGTTGGAAAAAGTAACTTATTAGGATTCTACAGACCTATCCTACACTTTTAAGCTATTTCTGCAAATTTTACATATTTTGACTCTTTCGGGAGAATCGCTGATAGTGTCTTTAAGAACCACAACACATTTCGACATGATCATGCTAAAATTCCCTAAGTACTAATGCTTTGTGGGCTAAAAAGAGCATTAAAGTCAGGGTTTTTATGTGTTTAAGAATATGATATTTGTGAAATCATATGACCCATTTGAGGTGAATTTACCAAAATTGGTGCATTGTGGGATTGACTCAATACACCCTCTGGTTTTCTACTGAGGGGTGTCCATTGTAACCAAATAGTTAATAATCTGTGGTAATTAACTTGGCTAAAGTTTAGCTTGTGAGAAGGTGCTAAAGCTTATGCCACCCCAGGAATGATTAACCTTTCGGTTACAGGTCAAAAGGGGTTATATTTCAAATATGCTCAAATTTTGCTAAATATACCATTACGTTTTTCTTAAAGCTACAATCGGTCATTTTTTTCCGAACTCAAAATGCCCATTTTGTGTTAAGTCGTATCAACACCACATATTAATCTAAATTGTGAAAAACAGAAACTCAAGCATTTTAGAGCGGTCTTGAAGATGCCATTTACGACTGTTTTGTTTACTAATACTACCAATAAAAGTCAGATCCCGACTTTTATTAGTAAACAAATGCATAAAAATTGCCATTTCTGGACAAATATATGGCGTATTAAGTTTAACCACACTTACCGAGGTATTTAACCCTAACACGGCCGAGAGGCAATGAGAGCCAACGAAAACGTGGTACCGGTCGGAAAATGTTTTTCGTTGTTTTTTTTTTTTTTTTTTTTGTGTTAAAGAAGTTTAAAGGCACTATCAGTGATTTGCTAAATGAGAAAATCGAAAAAATAATAAAAAATCAGATTTTTGCATGTCTGTAACAACTACATGTACCCTAACATACCCTGCAAATGAAAAGACCAGAAGCAACCTAATGAGGACAAAATCGGATATTTTAGTCATTATTGTCCGTACTGACACTAACTACAACACGTAAGTGAAAGGAGAATCATATCTTTGAACACTGCTGTTTTCTTTCTTTTCTGGCAATTCTTCAGTTGGAAAAAGTAACTTATTAGGATTCTACAGACCTATCCTACACTTTTAAGCTATTTCTGCAAATTTTACATATTTTGACTCTTTCGGGAGAATCGCTGATGGTGTCTTTAAGAACCACAACACATTTCGACATGATCATGCTAAAATTCCCTAAGTACTAATGCTTTGTGGGCTAAAAAGAGCATTAAAGTCAGGGTTTTTATGTGTTTAAAAATATGATATTTGTGAAATCATATGACCCATTGAAGGTGAATTTACCAAAATTGGTGCATTGTGGGATTGACTCAATACACACTCTGGTTTTCTACTGAGGGGTGTCCATTGTAACCAAATAGTTAATAATCTGTGGTAACTTGGCTGAAGTTTAGCTTGTGAGAAGATGCTAAAACTTATGCCACCCCAGGAGTGATTAACCTTTCGGTTACAGGTCAAAAGGGGTTATATTTCAAATGTGCTCAAATTTTGCTAAATATTCCATTACGTTTTTCTTAAAGCTACAATCGGTCATTTGTTTCCAAACTCAAAATGCCCATTTTGTGTTAAGTCATATCAACACCACATATTAATCTAAATTGTGAAAAACAGAAACTCAAGCATTTTAAAGCGGTCTTGAAGATGCCATTTACGACTGTTTTTACTAATACTACTAATAAAAGTCAGGATTAATAAAAGTCAGATCCTGACTTTTATTAGTAAACAAATGCATAAAAATTGCCATTTCTTGACAAATACGGCGTATTAAGTTTAGCCACACTTACCGAGGTATTTAATACAACCATTTCTAATACAACAGGGCAAAAAAATGGACTGATGAAAAATAGGGGGTGCACTTTGTTTACATTTTTAAAGGAGATCATCACGCTACGCTTTGCTTATTGTTCTCGCTGGGTTGATGGGAGCGGCCATGTTGCCAATAAATAAAGCAGGTGTGTGATGGAATGTTAGAATTTTAGCGGATTATATAGTGTGTCTCACAAAATGTCACTGTATTCTAAGTTTTTAAAAAGCGGGACTAAAAGTCAACCGAAACGCTATTCAGTGTGTAATGCTCGAGTAGAGTCATTCATATTAGAGTCCTTCAATGCCACGTGCTATTCAATTACTTGAAATTCCCCGCGTACGCGCCTTCAATGCATATCTTTGAATGACACAATTTTGCTATCTGGCCAGCTGAATGGTGATGTGGGACAGGTGGGACTTCAACGGGCTCTATGTGGTAAAATCTTTACATCCGAAGTAAGGAGACCTACTCGTTATTTGTATTGAGGTTTATATGTGACGTAGTTATTTCTTTATTGGAATATAATCACTGCAGATGTGCGTCGATTCAAAGGCATACAAACCTATTAGACATGTTAGATACAGAAAAGTAAATTACTTTGTTTTGACAATCATCATGGGACAAACTATAGACATGACGTAGTAATGGCCGCGAGATGGCCGAAATGTCACTATGGCCGTGAGTTTATTGGTAACATGGATGCGCCCATCAGTTCCCGATTTCATTTTTGTCTTGTAATTAACTAATTAATTTATTGTAATATCATCAATGTTGAGAATCGTTTCAACATAAATTATCACATATGTAAACTAAAAATTAGCGTGTTATGTCCCTTTAAGAAATCGCTGATAGTGGCTTTTTAAGTACAATCAGTAAAGTCGGTGATTTTTATCTGTGACCTGCAGCTCAATCTGTAACCTATCGTTAAAGATCCAAAAGGGGGTGAAGTTTGAAACATGCTTAAATGTTGAAGGTAGCATACTTGGCTTGTAAACATTTTATTACTTTATTAAGTCAATGGTGACCTATGACCTCTCTGTGACATGTAGTTAAAAGGTCAACAAGTCAAAATAGGTTCAAATTTGAAACATGCTCAAATGTGTTATGATGTCTCGTAGACGTCAAAGGTCAGAAATACCTTTCAAACACAAATGAATGAGCCTTGTGCATAAGTGATCTGAATTTTATATAATATAACAGATTTAATGATTTTAATCAGATCTATTTGGTTCAAGAATTTGGTATGTCCAAAACAACGTTACATATACAGTAAAATTACACACCATTTATAAGATTAATACTTAATGTCCAAAAGAAGTGTTGCAGTTCAACGGTGATATGTCCTCACAACGAAGACTCCAAAATGACAGCATGCAAAGTCACACTTAAAAATCCTCAAGTAATATACCATGGGAATCTTCTCAGTCCTGAAGATAACTTTTGTCCAGCAGTTCAAGACGACAAGGTTAAATAAGTCCCTCGACGACACTAATATTCCACAGTATATCAGTCCAAGATAATCACCACGATTTCTATCTGTCCACAATTTGGAATCCTATTTTGATTCCAAGCACTTTCGGCTTCAAAGACGACAGTAGAATAATTATAGCACTCTGCTCACATGGAATTGAAAATATTTATAAATCCTGGCACTATGTGAAGAATAAATCTACCATTGTTGTAGATTAAAACTAGCTATAACTATACTGTATACATGTAGCTCCTGATTACAACTGCTGCTGGCGAATCAAAACTTTTGCAACTCTGCTTTATACCCTCATTTCACAAAGTTCCCAAGTCTTAAAATAGATATTACCACAGCATCATGCATAAACATAACCTAGCACTGTCAAATCAGATTTCACAAAAATTACATCATCTGAATTGCATCATTTCACATTTATAACTTCATGGGGAATTACCTATCCCTCAACATGTTTTGATCTCAAAGCATAAACAAGTTGACTCAGTTTCTAAGTTTACATCTTGGGGAATTCCCATCCACTTCTCTTGCACCATCTATCTAGTAAATAACAGGTGCATTTTGCACAAACAACACTAGGGAATCCCCTGCTCTCCTTTTTATCATAAACAAAGTACTTTTCCCGTGAGAAATCTTTTCTCAAATAAAATTGAAAATCAAATATTTTAAACACGAAAATGATACAAATAGCTGTGTCATTGTGTTTGGCTCTTGTAAATGGCAATTTAATCAAAGGTCAAATTGTGCCAAGCTTAATTGAAATAATAATGCTCATGGTAAGAATAGCATAAACTTGAAACGTGTTTAATGATAATTATCTACATAATCATGATGACCTTTCTGTGTGGCCTACAGTTCTAGGGTCAAAGGTCAAATTAAGGTAAAACCCAGTAATAAACAACCTCGGGAATTGACTTTGACTCAGCAAAGTGGTGACACCCTTGGAAGCTGCCATTAGAAAGCATTCTAATTTTTCAAAACACAAATTTGAACAATTAGAGTACATATTTTTTAGTTTTGAGGTCTTGATGTCACAACCGCTGACTCGACTGATAGTCATTTACTGATGAAATTCACTGCATCCCGCGCAAAGAATGATTGAAATGTCCGAGCTTGAGACTCTGCAATGCTAGGTCCATGACATCATTCTTGGGATTGCTGGGGTGCCCACTGCATGATGTGGGTTGTCATGTTCCTGTGTTGTTGAAGCTCTGCAATATTTACAACCGTGTAAGCTCCAAACAGATCATGATGACTGAAAGTGAAAATTGCTTACAAGAATCTGGCTGTGTACTGTATATAAAGAGACGTTTATCATTTTTTCGTGATTTTTACAGAACAGTTTTACGATTTGTATAGATAAAGTGACAGGAGATTTTTTTAGGATACAAATTTCTCTCAAATTTCACTGGATCGGTTGTAGACCACCTACAGAGAACGTTTCGTAGGTTTATTGAGCAAACAAATACAAAAGAAAACCGCAAACCTTGTTTTGAACTTGGCTGTTATCGTAATCGTCAACATATAAAACCATGCTTTGAATTTCTGTCGTGCTCGATGGGAATTACTAAATCTTCATCTTATCACATAAAGACGGCGTATTCAGCTTATTCACTTCAGGTGTGATCTAATACATTGGTAAGCATTCCAAATATGCAAAAAAACGGGGTTTGACAAAAATTGGGGCGCTTCTTTCTGAAAGTCTCCTCATGTCTCTTTAAGGATTATAATAGCTGCACATTGAGCCGTATGGATAAATATATATTTTGTAAGCTCATGGTTCTGAAGTTAAAAGCAGCACTGGCATATTTTCAGAAAATATGAAATTTCTTAAATTTGCAAATGATAGTCTATGCCATTGGAAGAAGAGAGATACATAAAAATAACATGGGGCAAAAAAATCACAAATTTTGGCAAAAATCAGTGATTTTGCATCAAAGTTGGTTAAAAATCTCAAAATTTTGGATATTTCTCCCCCAAAAATTTCACTTTGCCCTCCTTTTCCCCCAGAAAAAAAAAATACTACATGTAGTGCTGCCATTGCAAACAAGGTGCATGCCATGGGAATCAACTCAGTTGTGTGTTTTCTTGTGTGAAATGCCATTTCCATGTCGTCTGCTGATGTTGCCAGAATCATTAATTATAAAATCATTCTGTTCACCCATAAGGGCGCTGATTTTGGCTTAATAATATCATGTGGGGGCTAATGTAAATACAAGCTTTACAACCATGCAAAAATATCAATTTTGAAAAATCTAGAGGGCGCACTATTTTTCAAATGTGAGTGTCTCTTCAACCTGCAGAAAGCATGAAAATAAAACCTCACTATACAGTACCTTTTACTTTGAATTTTACATCTTTAAGAATGACAGCAACAATTTGTTTGCACTGGACGTGTTTAATATGACCCTGTACGCAAGCAAACTTTTCTTTTTGTGGAGAAGAAATTGATGGTGGCTTTGTGCTTATTTGAAGGCTTTTGGACAGTTTCTTTTAATGAAAAGATTGTGGCAGGAAATTGTGTGCCATCTTTGATAAGTGGCACGAAAACTAACATTTAAACTTGATGTACACCTGTCAAGACTTGCACGATGACTGGCAACTCTGCTTTTAGGATGGAGCACAATATTAAAGTCTGACTCAGAGATTTCAAAATATTATTTTTTTGTGTAATAATGAAAAATAGTCAACTAGAACTAAAGATAGTAACCTAAAATGCACAATTCCAAAATTTGAGATGAATCGGATTTTTCGTTTTGATGCAGTAAACATTTATGTGTAGTATTACGTCCCATAGGATACTGTGTATAA
>JAMKCH010034327.1:0-15602 GCA_023653785.1 Ophioderma brevispina
AGTATGCAGGGTTGAACTTTTTAGGTGGAGAACGGACGGATTTTACAGTACGTCATGTAAAGCGTCCCAACAGTTTTGATAATAGATAACAACGACGCGGCACCAGCATATGGGGGGGGGGGGGTCAAGAGTCGGTGAAAATGACCAAATTTACAACAGAAAATACCTAAAAATGCGCGGTAGTGTGTATCATGTGAATCCTAAACAGTTATAAAAAATAAGTTTCGCGATTTTAAAGCCCAAAATGTTCTAATTTGGCCTTTTTTTAAAATGGGGCGGGGGGGTTTTTTGCAATTCCTCCTTCTCCTTGGAGACGCACTGTATATAAAGAACACGATATTCCATATCGAACCAGCCACACCGATCTCTACTAGGCCTGATACTCCATCTCATATATTTTGGACACCAGTTGATATCCACCAGGACTGCATCCCCACCGTGCCGGAATTTCAATCCTGGTAACTATAGTCGACGGACTGTAGTTTCTATATTTGTTCATCCCCAGGACTATAAAACCTAGGACTTAGGATACCGGACTATGAGTACGGCGGAACTATAAACACGTCTACACCGTACTCATTTTGTACTACACTTTTGGCCTGTCTTATTACCCCTCAAATGTGGTATTAGTTTCATTTAAAAAAAAAATTTTAGTCAAAATTGGTATCCTGAAAGGGGACAAAACGATACTTATATTCAGCCTCGGTACACTATCTCTACACAAAAATGCATGTAGCTTTTGGAATGGAGCTATAACCAGGTAGGGGGACAATCAAGGATTAGTAATGGATCAACATTTTAAAATGATCCGGTCATGTTGAAAAGTATGCCCAAATCATTTGTCCAACCATAAGGATTAAAAAAAGGTATAGTTTGTACTATCTACAAACCCAAAGTTTTTGAGTGTTAAAAACAGCAGAAACAGGTCAAAAGGTTAAATTTCAGTTGTACAGGGTCCAATTTTAAAAGTTGTCCGATTTGGTATAAAAGTGGTGCAAATATTGATGGCCTAATAGGATTAAAATAAGGAATAGTTTGACTGTCTTACCAAATTAGGAGGAGAAAGGAAAAAAAGGTCAAGCCCATTGATACAATTGGAAGTAAAACCTTGTTGCCCCTACATGGTAACCAAGCATTTTAGACAGTCAAACCTATTCTTTTATTTTAATCCTTGAGTCCACAATATTGCACCATATTTTTCCAAATCAGAGCAACTTTGAAATTTGAAACCCTGTACGCTGAATTAATGACCCTTTTTTTTTTTGATATTGCGTTTTTACGCCTATATACCTTTAGGCTTGTTTGTAGTGGTACCAAACTATACCTTTGGGGAAATCCTTGTGTTATCCAATCAATGAGGGAAATACTTTTCAAAAATAGAGTGAAGGCAATTTAAATTGTTTCCCATGGTAAACCTTGGTTAACCCCTACATGGCGATAGCTACCATTCAGAGCTGCTATCATGCATTTGTGTAGGCCATGGTATACTGATGCTGCATAAAAAGTGTCGTTGTGTACCCTTTAGGATACGGAAAAATTTGCTGGTTCATTTTCTAGTATGGTTGCATAAAATTTCATAGGGAAGAAAATGATTTTCTAGGGGATCCATGGAACCCTCGCCTTTGGGCACCAACTTGAGTGTGAAAACACCTTATAAGAGCTTATATACTTTGTTAAATAGGGTACTGTTTTTGTTGCATACCACCTACATCGCCACTACAACAAAACCTGGCCAGACGAGTTTTCTTTTTCAGACGCTCATGAGGACGACAGCGGAGCATTTACATAGCCAAAATCTGCGAAGTCAAGACCGCTTTGTAAGTTAGATCAAAAATGTTTTTTATTTTGTTTCGTTTGTTTTTCATCGACGAGTGCCTTCTTGATAAATAGTGGAAGCCAGACCATCTGAAGTAACCTTATTGGGTCCGGGGGGGGGGGGGGGCAAAGCGGGACTGATTCAGGCACTGATTCTAAAATATAAAGTATACAAAAATTACGAGGGGGGATCCAAAAAGTTAAGCTCCCATAGTCACCACATCTTTATCAATGATCCGCTGGAACACCAGATTTATTTACACAGATATAGCCTGAGGACTAGTTCAAATGGAATACTGTTCAACATAGTCCACCATTTTGTCTGTCGATGATTTACCACCGTTGAACCCACAGCATCTCAAATCCGGTTGGAAAATACTCTGGAGCTGCTTCATGGCCACTCTGAAGGGCTAGCTTAGCCGAGATAGGTGGGTTCGAGTTATGCAGGGGATGTCAAATTGAAAGTGGTCCATAATGTTGTAGAATTGCATACCAAATTGTTCGTATGATCACAAAGGTATAGTTTGTGCTAATATCTATCAATTTTTAGCTTATACAGGTCAAATAGTAAAACTTCTTCAATTTCAGGCCCCAAATGGTCGATAGTGTTTGTATGTTATCCACCCAATTAAAATAATGAAAATCTTGCAGTTCACCGACGTTAAGTCTTCAACGCGAACATTTTAAAAGGTCCATGATAACACATCGTAGGATATTACTCAGTAGTTTCTTTTTGGAGCCGTTTTGAAACGGAACCGTTTGTGTGCGGTTCAAGAAGACAGTCGAAACTTACAGTAGAGGTCTCTCGAGGACACAAAAGTTAGGCCGCTTTATAAAAAGGATTTGTTTGAATGAAATAGAGTCTACTTCTTTGTGTAATTAGTTTTCGATTATTTAATTTTTTTTCTGATTTGAATTTACGTACTTGGTACGCTAGGTTTGTAAACATGAGTAGAAATAATCTTTCCAATCAAAAGCATCCAAATTGGAAGGCTTGAGCTTCGACACTCTAGCGAATGCCATAATCAGAGCAAACTAAAGTTATGTGCCTACGTATCGGGTCTACAAAAGAAGAATTTACGGGGGTGTATTTTAAGACTACGAACACTCTACGACAAAAACTAGTGCACCCTAAAGACCATGTTCCCAAGGAACTCCAAACTGGAGTTATCTGTTATCTCTCTATCTTGTGGGCATGCCGAAAATGTAAGTGGTTGATGAAACCGCCCAGATCTTGAAAAAGAGAACCGACGAACATCAGAAAGCGACTGCTCAGCGTGGACAACACAAAAAAATCAGCTATCCCGAGCATGTGTGGAACGACCCCAACATAACATGGATCTGGACAAGAAACTACAATTCGGACAGGGACAATTAATTAGACTGAAAGGAAACTCTTGTAAGCTTTTGTTAAATCAAGTACTACCCCTAAAGCTAGAAAATTCCTCCTGAATTAAGTAGACTACTCAAAGGATGCATCTCGACCAATGACCGGAAAGTTAATTACTGGGGTTATCCTTTGTCATCTCTTTTTGTTTTTCTTCCCCTTTGTTTTTTACCGCGTATAAAAAGGTTTGGCAAACATCAAGACTGTTTAGTGTGCTATGATGATGGCATTCGATAGAGTGTCGAAAGCTCAGCGTTCCAATTTGGATGCCTCTAGGGTCCGAAAAGATTATTTTCTACTCATTACTTTTTTCTGTATGTAACTAGAAATTTCTGCCAAGTAAAGTACCCATAAAATAATGGTTTGCAGTCATGTTTCATTATGTCAAAAACCCAATAGGCTTTAGAAGGCTTCGCCCATGACCCCCACCAGGGGGCTCCCCACCCCACCCTCTATGTTGAAAATCTTGCTAAGGGTATGATAAATTATGTAGCGGAAGCATTATCCACGACCATGAACAATAATTTCCAAGCAATCAGCCCAAAGATCATACTTGTACAAATTGTTGTGCAAGCTCAAATGGCACGCGCTTTACAATATGCGAGTGACCTTGTTATAGAGCAGGAGCAGAATATCATAGGGACCTTATTTGAAGAGTTCGTTTTACAAGTTTACCCATAACTCAAAAACCAATGGTCACTAGACGGACAATATGACATTTCAACCTGATTGGAACACTTTAAAAGTTTGACCCTATGTAACCTGAAATTCGCCCTACTGAACTGAAAAAGTGATACCACAATTTGAGAGTATTACACTTCTCAGCATTGATACAGATGGTCCATACTAACTACTAAAGGTGTTAAGCCTTTTCTGTAGTGGGGTGAACGATGTTGTTTGACCTACGTCCTTGCACCCCCTCTGTTATTGTCTACGCGAATTCAACTCAGTGATGGCAAGTTATAGTCTTGCGGTAGGCCCCATATGACCTTACAAAAGAGTCTGCACAAAGTGTTTTGATGGTTTGTAGGCAACATTGACCTGCTCATTCCAAATCGCGGTGATGCAACTTTGCCATCCTTGAGCATTTTCAGATAGGGACAGGGGTAAATTAATAGGGCAAATTTTGTAAATGTTTCACACGGGTTAAAAGGTGTATAGACATATTCAACTGGTTCTAGGGATATTCCTGGCGAAGCTGGCTTCGCCGGTGGCACCACAATTCCTACTGTATGCTCACCAACCAACCTCATTCCTGACCTGGTAATATTCTGGAAGAACCTTGGGAAACCTTTTGTTGAATTGACCGTTCATTTTGAGCATGGTATTGACAGGGCTCACCAGTATGCCTCTCTCATTTCTGATATCCAAGATAATTAATGATTATTTTCAGGTCTCCTCTGTTGCTCTTGAAATTGGTTCCAGAGGTTTCATTTCTCAAGACAAATCGCGCCCCCTATTTTTCATCAAAGTCCATATTTTGCACTGTTGTATTCAAAATTGTTGTAGTAAAGACCCCTGTTAGTGCTGCAGAATGGTGAAGGATATTGGAAGTATTGTGCATTTTGTATTAAAAGCATGAACATTGGCACAAAGGTAGAGGTTTTTATGCCGAATATTTCTGGATATAAGGCCAAAATGTTTTCGACCAAAATGGCGGCCAAATTCAAAATGGCCGCCACTGTGTTAAAATTATCCTATTTTTCATCTATTTTCCCCCGTGGATTCTTATTTCATGCTTATTTCACACTTATTACTTTATAGTAAGCCTAATTATCCCACCATAGGTTACAAAATGTTAAAAACAATATTCAAGATGGCTGCCTATTCCAAAATGGCTGCCAAATTGCCAAAAAATATCTATATATAAGTGAAGTTATTATGTAAATCCATGAAATAACTGATTTCAAAGGAGTCAATTCTTTTTAAATTAATTCACTTATGTTGAGAAGGATATGCTGAACAGTTTTGAACAAAACTTAACAAATGAACCATATGGGTATCCTGAAACCACTTATTTAGTCAATCTACAGAATATGGCGGCCATTTTGAATTGGCTAAATATTCAAAACTGTTCAGCATATCCTTCTCAACATAAGTGGAATTAATTTAAAAAGAATCGACTCCTTTGAAATCAGTTACTTCATGGATTTACCTAGTATAGCAGATTTGTTTTAATTGGCTGCCATTTTGAATATTACAGCCATTTTAAATCAGCCAGACATCCAAAACTGTCCAGAATATCCCTGTTAATATAAGTGAAGTATTTTGTGAAGGAACCTAGCACTTTGCGACTAGTTATTTCATGGAATTGTCATATATACAGGGGTGCAAATTCGTGTGAGTTTGCGAGAATCAAATTTACTTGCAATGACAACATTTAATAAATGATTCAATGGGAGAAATTGATTCTCATATCTGGATGCTACGAGAATCACTGCGAGAATCGAATATGTGATTCTCGTCGAATTTGCACCCCTGATATAACAGCTATTTGGAATTGGCTGCCATTTTGACCGCCATTTTGCAAATGGCGGCCATTTTGAACATGGCCCACATCCAAAAGTGTCAAGCGTATCCCTCTAAACATAAGTGAAGTAATTTCATGCAGGAACTTAGTACTTTGCATCTATTTAATACATGAATCTGCCTAATATGGCAGCCATTTTGAAAACGGCGACCACTTTGAATTGGCCCCATATCCAGAGTTATTCAGCATGTTCAAATGTACATCTGTGCCAAATTTCACGCTTTTAACAAAAAAATGCACAATTGTTCCACCATTATGCAGCACTACGTGAGTAGCTAAGCGTAACACACCGTATTTGGCAAGAAACGCGATTTTTATGCTTTGTTTACTAATAAAAGTCGGGATCCGACTTTTTTAAGTTAAAAAAAAACAGTTGTAAACGGCATCTTCAAGACCGCTTTGAAATGCTTAAGTGTCTGTTTTTCACATAGAATAGTAATATAAGGTGTTGATATGACCTAACACTAGCGATTTATAGACAATATGGGCATTTTGATTTTGGAAAAAAATACTTATTGTAGCTTAACGGAAGTTTTTTTTATAGCCTGGGCATTAAAGTGTTAAAACAGGTCGAGCATTACGTACGTATCTTGTTAATGATATCAGACACCACAGCGTTTCATGATATTTATCACATTTCATTACGTGATAACAAAACATTTTAAAATCACATCAGACGATCTTAGATTTTCTTCATTATTATACATGTTTTCAAGAATGAAACCGATGTCACGAACAACAAGTAGAGAGTCCTGCGTTGTAATCTCCTACAGGCCATCCCTAGATCTATTATGTTCTTCATTGTGTACTGCCCGCATCATTTGTTTCATCTCTGTGCCGAAACACTTCGTCTAGAAGGTCACAGTTTATTCCGTATATGTTTACGTGCAAGCTATAGCCACCAAGTTATGGAGGACTCCCAAAGAACGGATAAAGCAATTTGAACTAATTTTATCACTCAAAAGGGGCTTTAAATTCATTTAACGTTTGTGATTCATATCTGCTTCTTCTTCTTCTTCTTCTTCTTCTTCTTCTTCTTCTTCTTCTTCTTCTTCTTCTTCTTCTTCTTCTTCTTCTTCTTCTTCTTCTTCTTCTTCTTCTTCTTCTTCTTCTTCTTCTTCTTTCTTCCTTCTCTTGTCATCTTCATATATTTCTACTCCCTTTACCTCTGTCGTTTTCATCTCCTATTTTTTTATGATACATACAGAAGGAGAAGAATAGATCCGATACGGTATGTAATCGAGGGTGTGACCAGAGTTGCAATACATTTTTGAACTGTCTTAAATCTTTACTGGAAGCGCAGGTTAGTATCCTACAACCTCCTTCATTTTTTTCTAGTCAATCTTGCAAAGCCAATTTATTCCACTAAGTGTAAAAGTTAGTATGGAAAAAAAAAAAAAAAAAAAAGGTAAGGGGGGGGGGGGTGGTTGCCAACCAAGGATATTTTATGGTACGTTTTTGAAATATTATGCAGAGTATGGCTCTAAAACTCTGTTTATGTAACACTGGTCATTTGCCATCATTTAGGGCCGAAAACCGCATGAAAATTTGATATTCCTACCTTTTTTAGCACAAAATTGGATTTTCGCCTATTTTCTGTGGAAAATGTCAATTTTGCCGACTCGCGGACTTGATGACGTCATTGTGACGCCATACTAGGTATGTCGGTACTTATTTTGGTATCAATGGAATGAAAATGATCATAGCTATCCACCATCACCATCTTGGATTTTGGACTTTGACAGGAAAAACGTAGAGAGGGTATTAATCCAATTAATGTAATTAGGCAAGTCAATTTTGGAACGATCTTGAATTTGGGGTAAATTCTGGGTGGTCCCCAAGCTTATTTCAAATAGTATGGGTTCCAAAAGAACAAAATCACTTAGAGAACCTGACTTGGAAAAAATGGCTGTTTTTACTTGGCTGGGAACTGTTCTATAGTAGTGATTTGCTGATCGGAAACATAGTAAAAGTCATCAAAATTCGTATCTTGATATTGTTGTTACTGGCATAGATGTGCTACTACAACCTGCAAGTCTTGGCTTATGATGTATTAAGACAAGGCAATATTTTTATATCCGATTCGTATTTCTATCCGTGCGTATCAAATTCCGACTTGAGATCAAAGAGCCTTTAGTCCCTCAATCTACGGTATGACCTGGCCAAAACTGCTACAGAAGGTCATCTTGCTGTAACTTTTGTAGACCATCCCGAACACATATCAAAAAGGAGAAAAAGGAGCAGCAAGACATGCTAATTTGCATAAAACCTATGTGCAATTTTTGCCTATATGTGGGTAGTATCAATATATTAGAAAAGCCGGAAAGCGGACGACCCGATTTAAGTAATAAAGTTTTCATTTGATAGAATGGTCATCACCTCTAAACCCCATCTTAGAATTTTTCGTTGATTTTCACCCGTTTTCATGTGAGAATTAAAAAAATAAAAAAAGTAAAAAAAAACTCTATGATTAATTTTAATTTTTCTTTTGGGTTTGTTGTTGAAGGATGCTTTGTGGTTGGAGTAACGGGTTTTAAACGGCCTCCAGTAAAGACAACGTATGTTTGCACCGTGTCTTTCGTTTTTCCAGTGGCAAGGTAAACTACTGATTCCTTTAAGCAGTGGCCGGACGAGTCTTTGTTCAAGACGCTCGGCTAATGTCCCCTTTCGAGGTACAATCCCGTGTATGATCAGTGGTATTGACCTTGCGAGCTAAGTATTTACCCTCTCCCCCCGCGCGCTTATTCATTTACACCCTAGCTCGAACACTTCTTAGCCCGGGCGAAGCCCGGGGACTACGACCCCCAATATGGATGTCCAGTCAGACCATAGTACCTCAGGACTATGTAAAGCCCGTACACATGACATATAGAAAAGTCCTAAGACATAGTCCCGGCCACCCATGTAAACTGTACACATGTCACAAGTAAATGAAAATGGTCTCACAAATCTATTTCATACCTTCCATTTTATATGCAAGAATCACTTACTCCCGTTTATAAACGAATTACTTCCGTTCAGAAAGTTCGACACTGTACCCGAATCTCACTCCCACTTAGAAATTGCTAAATACAGGAACCGCTCACTGGGAGGGGCGACAGCCGAGCGTCTTGTTATTTTTGAGATTTCAAAAACTTGATGGCGGCCGAACCAATTATGCAAAGGAGCACAGTGCTTGTACTCATGGATAAACGAGTGTCGCTTCATGCTGTCAATCATGAATATAGCTGGAGTCAATTAACGTGGTCTGGTGATTAATTGTACGGTTTAATGTTGCGTGAGTTCATGTACAAGGTCCGCTTCATGAATAAATAATTAATCTCGATCCCATACGTCATCGCATCGTATCTTTGATTGCTAGGCTATTAAAATTAAATAATTCATCGTCGCCCGTATTTGGAAAAAACAACCCCCCGCGAAGGCTTTTCCAGAATCGGAAAAAAATTACAAAAAACCGTCAGACAGGCTTCCGCTGAGCAGTGACAAATTCGTCTGTCACGTGCAGCCTCACTCTGCTTTTCAATTGCTTACCAATAACAATGAAGACCGTGCAGCTGCCTGTGGCATTGTTTGTTTGGGTGGGATTCTCAGCCGATTTGGATTTAATACCAGTATAGGCTATGATTTCAACATTTGCTAGTGAAATAATTACGCTAAGCGTCTTGACCAGACTATGGCGCGGAATCATGGAGTATTCATTGGTTTCAGCAGTTGCATCTGTTGGTTTCTGTGTCGGCTGTTCGTCCTCTTTAAGAGCTGGTTTTCTTGTTGTGTGCGTTGTGCATCGATGTTCGTCTTGATGTTACTCATACAGCAATATCCGATCTTAATAGTATTCCATTGAAATTTCTGTGGACTATATGGCCTCGGGGAATTCTGACGTCAATGATTTTGAGAGAATGTTTTCCTGACATTGGTAGACACTCTTAGTGAACGGGGGTTTGACCAAATGATTTTCTGTGGCGTGTTTCATTTCTGGTTCTTGGCTTCATGGTTCGTCGGGTTTGGGGGAGTAGAATTTAGTTGGTGGTTGTAGCCCACTTTGTTGCGGAGACACTCTTACTGAACGCGGCGGATTGTACAGTTTTGAAAATGATTTTCCGGTGGCGTTTTCTTTTCTTCTTTTCTGGTTCTTGGCTTCAGGGTTCGATCGGTTTGGATCAGAGAATTTAAGTTGGTGGTTGTAGCCGCTTTTGTCGAGGGCTTATTTGGTATAATGGTGCAGCACGGTTGAATGATTCTTGATCTGAGGATATTTCGGAGAGACGTTTGTTGGTGGCTACAGGAATATTCTTGATGATTTCTGGTGGGTGGTTAGATTTCTCGTGGACATATAGTGGTATGTTGTTAGGCTTGCTGTAAGGCGCATATTTGGCGGTAGACAAGTTGAGAGTTACGTCAAGGAAGATCACACCCGATCGTTATAAACATGTCTTTTTGAAGCTTACATAAAGACATAAAGATCATAATTGTATCGTGTAATTTAAAGTTATAAAACCGATTAAGTTCAATATTTAATTGTTTCCTGGTGTTGATACCATAGCATGATCGCCCATCAAGCTTGAACGATTTCACCACCATCGTGGAATGGATGGCAACAGTGGAAAAACATCACCAATCTTCCAAAATATTCTTCGAGGAATTCAAGGACATATCAAATATGGCCAAAGTTTTGATAATGGAGATGACGATGATGAATATGACCGCGCCTAAATCTGTAAGCGGTTTATTGTTATGTACAATATCATTATCTGTATTATAAACTGTATAGTTTGCCGGTAGCTATGCCCAAGACCTATTTTTTTCGAGCTATGCTAGACCAATCAAGACACCGTCGTACAGCATCAGTAACGACATTTTCCATTTCGTTTGCCCCAAATTTCTTGATCCATGACAAATAGACTTATTTCAAAATTTGATATGTTGTGAGTACTTATACAAAAGGATATTTAATAAACTGGTAAAGATTCCTGTGATTTTTTAAAATAACTTGAAATACAAAATTGATTTACAAAATGTTGATGACATTCCCAAATCATCGTCATCCATAATCAATAATTTAATTTAAACAACCAAATTATTTCCAGTAAATGGAAATGATCTACAGAAAAAAGAGAGTCAATAACGGCATAAGAAAATAATTTGAAATATAAATCTGTTGTTATTATCAAAAAAAATGAATATTTCTCTTGATACAGCTTCTTCGTGAGAGCACGTGTGGTCTAGTGCAAAAGCACATGACTCATAATCATTAGACCGTTAAATCGTGAGTTCGAACCCCATTGTCAGTTGTTAACGTGTTTGTGTCCTTGGGTAAGATACTTAATCTCATTTACCTCGTCCACCCAAGCGAAATAAAATGGGGAGCTGTTTGTGGGAATATTCAATCTATAGTGTGGGCGCTGATAGGATTGTGCTCCTGGCCATCTGCCGACCTAGGTGAAGCGAGAGATTGTGGACGCTTTCCTGAAGGCAGCGTAATAATCACTAGGCAACAGCGCTTTGTCTACGTAAAAGGCGCTATATAAATCTCCATCATTATTCTTATTATCTTTTCAAGGTGAGGCACCGTTAAAATGCTCCCTTAACAACGATATCGTTTTATAGTCAGTAGGCCTTCCGGGACTTAAGAAACGTGCAAATAACTGTAAAAAAGCCCGTGTTATAACTGTTGTGAGTGGCCAATCAGGTTAAAAAAGGTTTTATAGTTGTACACTATCTATGGCTTATATTTCCGGAATTATGGGGAAAAACGGTACAAAAATGGTGGAAAGGTCAAATTTGGTTGTGTACAATGGGGTCAAAAGTCTAAAGTCCAAAGTTGCTTTGATCCAGTAATACGAGGTGCATGTTATCACAACAAAATAGTCACAAGTAATAGCTGCCCCGGGGTTCCACTTGTATTCAAAGGTAAATTTGGGTCGTGAGCAAGAAAACGCGTAAAAAGGGTGGTCTTTTTTCCAGCAGGCGGGTTGATGTCGCGCGTACATCGTTTAGGCTGTAAAAACACTAACTAGGGAAAAAGGGTATGTTTTTTTTCTTAACCCTGAAATTGTCATGTTATATCTCATTAAAAGGGACAAATCCTCCAAATATTTAATTGAACTTTGAAAGTAAGCACAAGCAAGAAGACAAAAAGAGTATAGTTACGATTCAAGTAAGCATCGTACTTGTTTAGGGTATCATTAAACAGATAGAGATACTTGTTAGGGTATGTTTTAGCCCCGGTTTTAGCTTGTTTTTAGTCGGTGAAAATACGTGGTTAGGGTGCATTTTGGAAAGCCATTTCCAGCATCATATCCACCATACGCCATATTTGGTAAAGAACCAAACACGTAATATAGTTAAAACTATTCCTATATTCATATCTATGAGCTACCCCAACAAACTGACCACTTGTTCCAAAAATGGAGCACTTATTAATTTTTGACTCGCTCTACAAACCATAAAGTAACTTTTTTTCAACCTTTTTACATTTTTACACCCATAATTCCAAATTATAAAGCACAGGTAGTCTAAACTAGATCTTTTGGAATTCTGTAACGCAGACCAACATCATGGTGTGCTTTTTAACACAATCGGAACTTTAAAAATGCCCCTGTATAACCTTGAAATCCTAGCTGGGGCCATGACAGGGGTGTGACAAGTGCTTTCCATCATTTTTTTTATATCAATGCATAAAGTCTTGTGTCCAAATTCACAATTTTAAATCCAGATTTGCACACTCACATAAACTGTGCACTCCAATTCCCACTAGAAAGAGAAGATTGAACACTAATAGAAATCACTGAAGCCTCGGTAACAGCTTTTCCTTTATTGAACACGAAATAGATATTATAGGGTATTTTCACCATATGCATTGGTGAAAATACAAATATACCTTGCAGTGAAAGTGGTGAAATAGGGAAATTATTTTATACCATGTTTAATTTATGATTTCCTACTTTGGCGGACATGCATGCATCCGCGACCTTCCAGTGAAATACCGACTTGAGTAGATTTCATAATCAGGATAATAGGATATGTTTTTTTTTTACCAAAACTCTGTCATTGATGGGTTAAAAACCGACCACATAACAGTACAAACAACTTTTTCCCGATGATTTTTTCCATAAAATTTGACTCATAATAGGAGAACAGTAAATCTTACATTGCTGACATAAAATTAAAAAAAAATACGCCAGAACATTTAAGGGGCAAAACATATTTGAAAGCGCCACCAAACGCTATTTATGCTATGTAGCATAATAACCCCATGGCCGATTTGAATTTTTTTCCCACCAAAATATGCGCAACTGTATTTAGGCAATTACAAAGGACATAAAATTTAGAGCTAAAGTAATTCCCTAAAATGACGCACGAAAAACAAAAGGTTGGATCCAATGACCCCTCCCCCTTCCCCGGTACGTAAACATTTGCGAAGATTTGTAAAAGTATTCTGTCTGCATAACTCCAAAACCGGCAGTGGTTTATGTAATTTTTGTTTTCGTTAGAATATTGAACAACTGCAAACAAACAACACCAGGCGGGCCAGGAGCCACCCGGTATTTTAGTTTTGAAGCCGTACCTTGAACATGGACAAGGCGCAAGTTTTTTTTATTCCTTTACAATAGGTTGAGGTGGCCTCTGAGATTGGAGCAATATGTCACTTCTCCTATCTCAAAGAGTTCTTGCAAGCGAAATCTTCAAACACAAAACTAAGAGGAAGGTATTTTTTTTTGTTATCACGTATCTGTGTCTCTTCCATTCTTTAATAGAGACGTATTGTGAATGAATGGTCGTCGTCCAACGAATATGAATGATTATAGTTCAGCCAACGACCACTGAAAGCAAACAAAAACCTCATTTCTCGACATGCTTTACAAAAACAAATGCACGACAAATCAGTTGACATGTGCTATATAGCTGTTTTTTAAAGCTTTTAAACGCGCTCTACAACTTTTGCGAAAGCAATTTCCCACGTAAGCCTCGTAATCATTAACACAGCATAATAGCATTTCCTACTAAACTTAAATCTCCAGGTCTTACAAACTTTCCTAATTATTAACGCATTATAATTTATGCTTGTACAGAACCTTCAATTGATTGCTAAAGCCTGCCCAACCAATCCTTTTCTTCTACAAATAGTTTTTACGAACTTCGTGTTCCAGGCCGCTACATGTCGACATAAGCACAGGCACAGTCCAATGCAATCTTGACTGTACGCCCGCGGTTGCAATGGAGCTCTCCAAATTTAACGTGCGTGTTCCATCGTCTTGGACCCCTCCCCCTGATTTACCCGGAAGTATATCGATTTTTGATATCAGATGAAAGGCCTTATTTTTCTCATTGTCGGTCCTGAAATTTGGAGCCCCTCAAATCCATTTCATTCCCAAGATATAAACAAAAAAAACGCCGTTTTAGTGTTAACCACAAGGGGTAAACGCATTCAAAGACCAGTCGTTCCGTGCTGGGCGCCTGACATTTTGAATTTGCACGGAATAATTATCATTTTGGGTGCTTTGTATACACACATAATGTTATTTCGATACAAACAATCCTCCAAACTATCAGTTGTTGGATTTTTGGGTGCTATTGGGTGTTAATTTTGTCCGACCCTGGCCACACAACGAATGAAATGACACATATTCGTCTTGATTGAAATAACCGCCCTCAATGATACATCTTTTCACCTAAGCGCGCATTGCATTATTAGAAAAAAAGTATCTGAGTCAGCATGATCCAGGTACACGATATACACTATTTTAACACCTGGCCACCTCTAACACAACATACATTAATTTTAATCACTTCGATTAGTGTATATGCAAAGCGTTAAGCGGCACCCACAGTATGTGAAGAAGCGGAGGCAGCCATTGCTTTCTATTGTTGTGAGGTTTTAACTTTGTGGTCGGCAAAAACATGCGAGACTGTGAATTTTCTAAAGATTACGTAACGTTTTGCCTCTCTATCTTATCGAACCCACTTTTGTTAGACCATAACCATCAATATTATCACGGTATTGAAGAGGGCTTTGCACCATGCATTATTGTGTCTACCATCAAAACCGCAAGTTTGTTTCCTCGCACGGTACTTATGGGGTGTATGTGCAAATGCTAGGCTCTCATATCAGTAGAGAACACAGTACACATAAATCGGAAGACAACCACCTTAAGTGATGCAAAATCATGCAATTTTACGTATGTTAGGCGTAATATTCCACAACAAATTAAATGGTTTATGTTCTAACTTATAATTGCCTTATCCCCATTTGGGGGCCCGGATCATGTTCATTTAATCGGCCTTGTATCATTATATGGATGTGATATCGGTGAATCATCCGCGGTTTGTTATGGCTTACTCCCTGCGGTATGACAACTTTATACCGTGACATGCCATAACTCCATGACCGTGCACATGCTGGTTATCCGGCTCTGAATATACCCACTGTTGATGCATAAACCCATACAATTTGTATCATGGTATAAGATCAAGATGGCTTTGTGCTCCGTGGCAAACAGTTTAGGCACACAGTAATCGATCTGAGATGTTGACATTTTGGTGTAATCACGTTGTGTGATTCGTTATTTACATCTAATAAGCCTATAATCTATCTTCGTGTCGCTTGGATATAGCCTACTGGACCAACGCTACCACCTGCGTTTGTACAACATAAATGTTTTGACTAATTGGTACAACTGTAGATAACTGCTGAAATGGAGTTAAAAGGCACCATCAATAAAACTCGTACACTAGACATCGTTTTTACGAACTTATAGTTTAGTCAATTATCATGCGGTGCTCGACCAGCCCATTCACGTAGCAACTCACCAAAAATCAAAGAAATACAGCAATACGGAATACAAACCACAAACCATTTGGGTGCTTTAA
>JAMKCH010034328.1:0-15072 GCA_023653785.1 Ophioderma brevispina
ATGATGGGGTAGATCAGATTACTCCCAACATGGGACCAACACAAGTAGCCTCAATAAAACACCCAGAATGGGTTGCCCTGAGGTCATAAACGGCCATCAGGGTTACCCTTACACCCACATAGGCCCCATTAGGAATAGCCGGGCCTAAAACCCATGCCACTATAGGCCGCAGCCTTACTACATCACAAACCCCACATGCCCCAGCACGGCATGTTGGAGGGGTGTCAGTTGGTTGTCAAATGTTGGGTGTCAGGTGTCGGCTTTGAGATTTTGGGTGTCAGGTGGCTGGTGTCATTATGCATCAGGGTTGAGTGTCTAATGTTGAGTGTCAGGTGTTGGATGTCAAAATGTTGGGTGTTTGTTGATGACATTTTGTCATGTTGGGTAGGTGATGGGTGTCATGTTGGGGGTGTCAGGTGATGGGTGTTATATAACGTGTGTCATGTTGAGTGTCATGTGATGGGTGTCATGTGGTTGTCAGGTGACGGTGTCAGGTTGAGTGCCCATGTTGGGTTCAGTGATTGGTGTCAGTTGGGTTGTCAGGTGACGGTTATGTGTCCTGTTGAGTGTCGGCTCATGTTGTGTGTCAGTGAAGATGTCTGTTGGGTGTAAAGTTACAGGTGTCAGTGATGGGTGTCCATGTTTAGTGTCCATGTTGGGTGTCAGGTGACGTTGTCATGTTGGGTGTAAAGTTTTGGGTGTCAGGTGATGGTGTCATGATTGGGTCTCAGGTGATGGTTGTCAGGTGTTTTGGTGGCCAGGTGATGGGTGTCATGTGATGGGTGTCATGGTTATTTTGGGTGTACATTGATGGTGTCATGTGGCGGGTAGTCTTTTGGGGTGTCAGGTGACGGGTGTCCTGTGATGTCAGTGATGGTGTCATGTTGGGGTAAGTCACCAGTGAACGGTGTCATGTTGTGTCCAGGTAGACGAGTGTCATTTGGTGTCGGTTTATGGCTGCATGTTGGGTGTCAGTGACGGTGTCATGTTGAGTGTCCGCTGTTGGGTGTCAGTGAAGATGTCATGTTTGGGTGGAAGTTACAGGTGTCATGTGATATGGTTGTACTGTTTATGTCCATGTTGGGGTGTCAGGTACTGTGTCCATGTTGGTGTAAACGTTTACGGTGTCAGGTTTGAAAAAAAAAAAAAAAAAAAAAAAATTTTTTTGGGGGGGGGTTTTTTGTCATGTTGGGTGTCAGGTGATGGTTGTCAGGTGTTGGTGCTGGTGATGGGTGTCATGTGATTGGTGTCAGGTGTTATGTTTGGGGGACGGTGAGGTGTCATGTGGCGGGTGTCATGTGGGTGTCAGGTGATGGTTGTCATGTTGAGTGTTCAGTCTGATGGGTGTCGTTTGGGTGTAAGTCACAGGTAACAGTGTCATGTTGGGTGTCGGGTGACGATGTCATGTTGGGTGGTCGGTTTCATGGGTGTCCTGTTGGGTGTCAGAGACTGTGGTCCATGTTGAAGTGTTAGGTGGTTAGTTTGGTGTCAGTGATTAGTGTCAATGTTGAGTGCGGTGTCCATGTTTGTTGTTGTTGGGTGTTGAAGTTAAGATTCAGATGTTGGCTGTAGGATTCTGGTGTCAGGGTTTTCTGTGTTAAGTGTCCTGGAGCCAGTTGGTCTGGTGCCAGGACTCATGTCTGGTGTCCTGTTGTCAGGTGTCGGTCCTCTATTTCTGGCGTACTAGGTACATTTGTAAATTAAATGTGTATAGTAATACAGGACACAAGATTCTGAAAACAAAATAATGATAAAATTGGATGTTTTTTTCCCGCAATACTCCCAAATCATTGGTCTTCGTATTAGGTTTTAAAAAAGTTTGTTTTAACAATTTTTTTAAAACCTCATACTCGACCAATGGAGTATTGTGCTCAAATCCATCCAATTTAATTTAACCAATTAAAAAACATTAAAAAAAAAACCATAAACAACTTCAAATCCTTCAGTTTCTCAAGTGAGAGGCACGCAACCGAGGCACACCCCAGCAACCGAGGCCTAGTTTTGATCATCCCAACTGAATGATTTAAATTGGCTACTGTATTGTGTGGGGCGAAACGAATGAAACAAAATGTCCCATTGGATTACACGCTTTATTCCGTCATGCATGCACAACGTGGTCATTAACGGAATAAAGCGTGTATCCAATGGGGGTTCCTGTTTTGTTTCGCAAAATACAGTAAGCCCTGATTAATTAGGTCGCCCAGGGCAATCTATTCTTTGGTGCGTGCATGATTTTTTATTGCCTCTGTGAATTTCTTGCTTTTTTCGTCAACAATTTCAAATTTGGTACGTAGACCTGCGCCTAAAGTAAGTGTTTTTGTTCCTATGAAAAAATAGATATGTCTGTCCTCTACAATCGGTTTGACATCGGTTTATTAACCTCCATTTTCTAAAATGGCTTGAAAGTTTCCTCTTTTCATAGCAACTGAGTATTCGGTGCTCCCTATTAACCTTAATAAAAGCTTTACAAGCCTGCAAAAGCGGGCATTCTTACCTTGAAACTTACAAACATAAATATAATATGTACACACAAAAATTGAGAAAGTTACCGTAAAAACCCCAACATCTATCAAAGTTTTGAAATTAGAGAATCAATATCATGTTTATCCTGACTGATGCTGACAAGAGATCATCCCAAATGGGCTTTACATAATCACATTCACAAAAAATATGATTAAGTGTTTCCGGAATTTTTTAGCAAAAGTACAAAGTTGGGAATCTTTCGATAATTGTTAAAAGAAAATCATTAAACGCAATTGCTTTATGGAAAGACCTTAATAATAGAAATAGGCGGATGCTTTGTATCAATTGATCATTGCTATGAATTTGCAGTCCGTGTCATCAGGTTCATCACAGGCAACATCAGACATTAACAACAGTTTCCAAACTCATACGACTCTCAGGAACACACGTCTCTGTCAAAATAGAATATGTAATCTTGTGATCTTCGGAACCTCTACAAGCTGAGAAGTGAGAAGATCTCAAAAATGCAACATTATCCTGCATTTGACCCCTGAAGCCACAAGCTGGGATAATTTAATGAGAAAATTAAAATTTCCTACGTCTCATAGGAAATACCAAAATCCAAAATCAGTTATTCAAAAGCTACTCCAGGGAGAGGTGGGTTTAGAATAGAGCTAGTAAATGAATGTTGACATAAAAACAAAACATGTTTCAACATCTTAAGAAGCTGGGATGTTTCATTTGAATCCAATATAAAAACACCAGCAAAAATTTCATTAACTGTTGTTTTTGAATAAACGTACATTTGACACTACAAAAATTCTTTTCACAGTATGGCGAAATAATGCAATTTTATATCAATGCACACATAACACAATAATTTTGTAAATTGCCATAAAGAAGTGGGCCAAAGTTTTATAAGAGTTAGCACAAAGCGGATTTGACAAGTCATTCTATCCATTAACAGACCATTGTAGAACTGAATGCATTCAGTTCTAGAAGCAGATTCTGTAAAGAAAATTATGTACCATGGAGACAATGTTTTGTGATGGCCAGTGGCGGCGCAAGCCCCCCCCCCCCCCAAATTTCTTTTCTTGATCCCCCAGTTTCCCCCCCTGGTCGAAGAAAAATGAAGATTTGGCCCCCACATTCAGTATTGGGGCCAAAAATCAGCGATTTGCGGCCAAAATTGGTGAAAAAATTTCCAAATTTTTCCTATTTTCCCCCCCAGAATTTCATTTTGCCCCCCAAGATTTCACTTTTCCCCGTTTGCCCCCCCCCAGAAAACGAGGTCTGGTGCCGCCACTGGTGATGGCAACAAAGGCCTAGTCTCCACAGGCGGGTATTGAAACCGTCACCCATTTGGATTATGTATGGAGTCTCACGTAAGTTTGAAATCAATATAGGTACATTCATTACCAAGGGGGTGAAGCCCATTCAAAACCAGTCGTCCGTGTGGCGCTGGACATTTTGAATATGCACGGAATAATATTAGGTTGGGTTGCTGTATACACACATATGCAATTCGATACAAAACAATCCGGCAAAATATCGAGTTGTTGGAGTTGGGTGCTATGGGTGGTTAAATTTTCCTACCCTGACCACAAAACGAATGAAATGACACGTCAGTCGTTTTGATTTAATAAACGCCTAAAAGAAACATCTTTTAATAAGCCGCTAAGCAACTAAGGAGTGGATATTGAGCACAATGATCCAGGGCATCTTATTCACCTGTCACCTCTTTTTTTATACACATACATCAATTTGTGATCACTACCGGTGTGTATATGCAAAAGCGGCACCCACAGTATGTGAAGAAGCGAGGAAGCCCCCCCCCCCCCCCCCCCCCTTTGGACTTTCTTATTGTTGGTAATTATGTTTTCTTTGTGGTCGGCAAAACATGAGAGACGATGAATTTCTAAAGATGACGTAAACCGTTTTGCATATCTATCTATATAAGAACTCTTGGTTCATTACTACATGCAATTGGCAACATCGCCAATCATGGCATTCAATCTCACTCGAAGAGAGCTCTACGTCCTTATTATTAGTGGAACAGAGTGACCTGACTGGCTCGCGCATGATACACTTTACTTTACGCAAGACAAATATTACAAAATTTGATATTATAGTAAGGCGAAACTCAGTTGTCCTATCTGTGCATTCTGTGTATCGTACTCATGTCAATTGTGTCACCTAGCTTGCATATTGGAGAGGGGTCCAAATGGGTAGACGTTTCATATAGAAGTCCAATGATGCAAATGAGCTATTATCATTTATTCTCTCAAGCGCTACTACACCACATCACACAGCGCATGATGAAATCAATTGTAATACCTCATTTGCATCCACCTGCCTATAGAATGAGTTTAAAGAGGGTGTCTTTAAAGCCATGGATGATCATAATAACAACAACATTTATCAAGAAGAGAGACCAAACACGTGGATAAACTCCACTGTTAGGAGTGGTTTACGCCGCAAACAAAGTGCGCACAATCGTGCCAGAGACTTCAACAAGGATTCCGACCGGAACAATTAGAAAGGAAGTCCAGAAAGACACCAAAAGGGCTTACTGGAGTTATGTTCGGAACACCTGTCTGGAATCTCCTGAACAGTTTTGGAGTTTCATCAAACGACAAAAAAATGAAAACATGTGACATTCAAAGCCTCAGAGAGAAAAACTCTTTTCAGATAGTACCAGCAAAGCTAATGTGTTAAACAGACAGTTGAATCGGTATTAACCGAGGAAGAGCCCATGTCCAAAATCTACGATCCTGATATCATATCCACCAATGCCAGGTTTCATTATCATGCCTGAAGGAATGGCAAAACTCCTGAAAATCTTCACCCTAACTAACCAAGCTACAGGACCGGATGGAATCCCAGGTGGCCGACTTCTCAAACTAGCAGACGATGAAATAGCTATAGCTCCTTCAAAGAATTTACGTTTCGCGTTATAAGCCATGGTACATAATACAATTTTGGCCTTTTAATTCAATTTTCGTGCTACAGACCTGGGGATTACTTATTTCCTTCACTAAAATTAAAAAATATTATCTTAACCAAGAAAAGCTGTGTCCCCACATGAAAAGAGTGCACATTATTTAGAAAAATGAATAAAATGTCAACTCAATTTATTTCCAGAATATCAGTGACCAGTGGATATACACATAACCTCAACATGCTCAAGCGAACAATGGAGCTAATGATATTCAATAATCGGCCCGGAACACACTTTACATTCTTTTACATCTAGTCTATTGTTATTGTGCACGCGGTTGAATGGATTTTGAATGTTATGTCCTTGCCATTGGCGTAAGTTCTTTCCTCGTTCGTGATAAAAGAAATCTTGAGATTCTACTGTGTGTTCAATTAACTTTGACCATATTAATAATTTTTTTCGAAAAGAACATGTAAGGGACCAAATTCATGAAAGAAAAGCCCATGGCAAGGACTGACCTAACTTGTGCATAACCTAAATCCGCAAGTTATTGTCTTTAAAACCCTATTTCTATTCAATTTACCAAAGAACGGCAATGGTATTCAGCGACATACATTTTAAAAATCATGAGCGAGGTGAGTATGTTGCCCTTTAAGTTATGAACAGATACTAGAGCTCAATACGGGAAGTCATAACACCTGATATAGCTTGAAATCTGTTCACCAGTGTAGGCAGTAACAATGGACCTGCATACCCTGTTGAGAAAAAGATCCCAAGTGTTTAGCTTGATTGTTGAATGTCATTATCTCTAATGTTCGCTTTAATTTACGTGTACATATTGGTCACTGACATTCTGTAAGTAAATTGAGTTGACATTTTATTTATTTTTCTAAATAATGTGCACTCTTTTCATTTGGGGATACAGCTTTTCCTGGTTTACATAATATTTTTAAAATTTTAGTGAAGGAAGTAAGTGATCCCCAGCGCTGTAGCACGAAAAGATCGTTCAATCGCAAACGTATCATGGCCTATTACGATTAGCCAATTATATGGGTCTTTACTACAACAATTTCCAATATAACAGTGCGAAAAAATTGACTTTGATGAAAAATAGGGGCGCGATTTGTTTACATTGTGAAGAAATCGCTTACAGTGGCTTTAAATTAACACAAATATAAACTCCATTTGTAAAATACTACCCACATTTTGGAACATAGGTGGTCGTTACACTTTAATACCTTTGAATTTGTGTTCACATGTAAATTGCAAAAAAAATAAAAAATAAAAAAATAATATCCGGGGATAAGATGTGTTTCAGATTAAGTAATATACACAATGATAGCTTTCTCTGTCCTTCACAGGGCGTTGTGTTTGTAGATATCAATGGCAAACATGGCGAAGAAACGTTGAAGGAGTTTGAAACAAAGTTTGGCAGCGGCAAAGTTGTATTCCACAAATGTGACGTGTCAAGCAAAGACCAAATGAAAGGTAATCACAACTAAATTTCTCTAGTATTCTACAGGTGCATTACAATAGATCCGCTTGACTCTTGCGAAAGTTGATTCTAACAGTAACATGGAAGGGAAGGGACATACTTAACAAGAATATCCTGTTATTTTATATAGCCAGTATTCAATAGCCAGCCGTGTTGGTGGACAAGATAGACGCATTCCAGTACTACAATATATTCACCTGTCAATGATCCCTGTGCAATCGCTAAATATAGATCGATTGACAGCTTAATGTATTGTAGTCCTGGAATGTATGCTCTTGTCCACCAACAGGTCTGGTGGCTGAGTCATATTGAATACGGGCTATAGGCCAAGGGATCACGGGAAAAGATGTAAAGGATAAGGCCTTTGGTTACAGATATCGGAGAAGTAACTGATTTCTACATAGATTAATACATAAATCACAATTTCTTAATAACTTTGGTCATCTTCGTTTCATTTTACAAAAAAAAATGTGAGATATACGGTCAAACCTACTTGAACTCACTGTAAAAGTTCGAGGTTTATTTGTTCTTAAACGATAACAATTCTAAATCGGTAGATGATAACACCTGCATTTTGTGAAAAACATGTTCAAATTGGGCTATGCCAGAAATTTATTCCACCCAGATTAAACACTTCAAAATTCAAAATGACTATGGGAATTCCAAGTTGTTTTTGACAAATCAGCATTTGAATTCACATGGCACTTCTCATCATGTCATGTGGGGGTGGTTGGACCAACGAGAACGAAAGTGACAACATACTACTGAAAAGTGATTTTGGGAAGTGCGATTTTTCCGGTGGTTTAGTAAAGCTAAAGGGCAAGGGAATATTGTGCGGTGAGCTAGTACTTAAAAAGGATGACTCAGAGATTTCCCTGGGGAGGGCCGCCCTCAATTTTCAAACAAATTGGGTTTTTAATATACATAATGCTTGTCCATATTTATAATCACTGTGTGTAATAACATAGTCAAATCGAAGTCATCATATAGAAAATCACAATTTTGTTTAAAAATTCCGGATCCGGAAATTTTGTTAACACAGTATCCTATGCCACTGTTTATAACTGTACATAAATGTGTACTGCATGAAACGAAAAAATCCGATTAATCTTTAACTTTGTCATTTAGCAATTTATTGATCTATTTAGTTTCTAGTTGACTATTTTTATTGCTTCATCCAAAAATATATATTTCGAAATCTCTGAGTCAGCCTTTATTAGCCTACTTAATTATCTATTCAGTGAATCTGCTTTTAACGACTTCATTGTGGAAGTCCCAATGCACTTTTGGATTTCATGATGGGAATTCCCATGCACTTTTTGGAGTTCACTATAGGAATTAACAGACCAAAAATACAAGGTGTTTCTAATCAAAGCAATATATTTCATAATTTAATTGTACTTTTATCGTAAGGCTGGATAATATAATTAAATATATACAGATGGTATTTTGTATAGATTTGAAAATTTGAAGATGGCCATTTTGGCCCGCATCTTGGGACTTATTAAAGAAAAGACGATATTAAATGTATGCTTGATAACAGGTTCACGATGCCCTTAAAACACCAGTGCGTGGTTTCTTCCATACATTTGTTATAATTTAGTCAAACTGTGAAGTTATTCTCCATCTTGCAAGTTGTGGGACTTTTAGAGTCTAGCAGTTATTCTGAAGCAACGATAATGCTTGTGGAAGTTTCTGTTTTGAATATGTGATGGTGTCATAGAATGATTAACAGGGAGCTTAACGGTTGATTGATGAGAGACCTAGTGTTGTATTTCCAATTTTGAATGCTGACGTCATAATTAATTTGCATATAACACACGTACGAAAAAATGAACCACGAGTTTTGCTCTATCATATCATAATTAACAGCTCTGTAGAGAAAGAAATAAATATTCAAATGCCAGCGGATAAATACCCACCCCCATCCGCTTTTCAAATTTTCTGATGTTGTCTGTCTTGTGACATGCGTAGGCAAGTCGTTTCGAAACCAAAAGAGTCGTTACTTGTCTTTCTTCAATGTCCAACTTTTAGATCCACGCACCCTTTTTTTTTTTTTTTTTTTTTTATGGATATACATATCTCTCTGTTCATCAGCAGTCCTGACTATCATGCTGGCTGGAGTGAAATAGAAATCGAATTGTTGAATTTAATTTTATAACCTTATTTGGTGTTAGACGTGCCGTCCGAAAACACTGCATTTTGACAGCTATTTTTTCCCTTTTAACATGAAAAATTCATTTCAGCTGGATTTCAGCTAGCGAAAGCAAAATACGGACAGTTGGATATTGTGTGCAATAATGCAGGTTTTTGGGACGAAGTTCAATGGGAGAAGATGTTTGAAGTTAACATTGTAAGTATTTCACTATGTGGTAACTGATGAAGGTTTTGTATAGGCTTTTGGAGTCAATTGTCCGAATATGTTTAATCGAAGGTCATTTCAAATATATTTTAAAACAATCTGTGGAATTGTGGTAACGGAAACGCCGCCTTATTCATTTTTAATATAGTGAACGATCCCAAAAATGATGTGCTCTATTTGGTCATGAAATCATGATTTCTTTAAAGAGAAGGAAAAAGTGAAAAGAAGATGATGAAAGGAGAAGGAGAAGAGGACGAAAAAATTAGAAGAAAAGGAAAGGGAAGAAAGGGAATAAAATGTAGAAGACAAGAAGAAACTGTTGATATAGATCTAAAGCATTGGTTGCATTGACAAATTGACACTTTTTCCTGTTTCATGTTTCAGAATGGTGTTATTTATGGCACTCAACTCGCGATCGAAAACTTAGAAGATGCTGGTGTTATCGTAAACGTTGCGTCTTTAGGAGGTTTGCCTGCTTTTCACAACTTATAGATTCAGGCGTATCAAAGCGAATCCAATATATCTGGAAAATGTTTTCCATGCCCAAACGCAGGATTTATGGAAGGGGGGCGTGACTTCGATAAAGTAGGCGAAATGTACAGATTGTTTCGTAAAAGTGGACCTAACCCACGCCCCGTCCATGTTTGAACCCCAGTACCGAAAGTGGACTTTTGGTCAGATTATCTCTACCTTTTACCCTTTTGTGAATTGGGGTTAATTGCTGACAATTTACAGTAGTACAAGAAAACCCATAATGCACAATACCAATTCACTTCTCAACCAGGCAAATCATTACCTATAATCAAAATAATACTGTGTGTCCATTCAAGTGGGAAAATAAGATGGTTTGTGCACCGATTTAGTTAAATGCAAACAAAAAAATCATGGATGATAAGGATACGGACCGAGCCCAGCGCATTATCCTGACGAATGCACTAGGGCGAGGTTCTTATCCGTCATACACTTTGAGAAGAACAATATAAAAATCACTACATTAACATTAATAATTGACGTAATGTATGTTAGTTTTGGGGTATTTTTTTAAATAAATTAAAAACACTTCTACACTCAAAGTCATACCATATCGAGTATTAACTGTTAATAGGGTACCGTACTGCGTAAAGACCTTGGCATAATTCATTGTTGATTGGTTTGTTTTGAAAATACTCTGAAAGTGCGAGAAAGATTAGACTCGCTAATCTTTCTCGCACTTCCCTATTATTTTCAAAACAAACACATTAGTGATGAAATGCGTAAACGAAATCGAAAGAAACGTTAGACTTTTCGCACTTAATTTTTCAAAACAAAACGTATAAATGCATAACAATTTTCTTCCAACTACCAATTATAACGCCCATTGTATTAGATGTTAAAGACTAACGCAGATATGTATATGTCTAAACTTTAATGGTTTTTGCATTGAAAAATATTTTATTTCTGAATTGTGGGTTTCTTGAATTAGGTGATTCCCATAGGTCTGCTATTATAAACAGCAATATCATAGCAGCCAAAACGGCTTTTCAAATTTGACAAATCATAACATTAGGCAGTTAAATTTGAAATGTTAGATCAATTTAAAAAAAAAAAAAAAAAAAAGGGGGCGTGACTTCGATAAAGTAGGCGAAATGTACAGATTGTTTCGTAAAAGTGGACCTAACCCACGCCCCGTCCATGTTTGAACCCCAGTACCGAAAGTGGACTTTTGGTCAGATTATCTCTACCTTTTACCCTTTTGTGAATTGGGGTTAATTGCTGACAATTTACAGTAGTACAAGAAAACCCATAATGCACAATACCAATTCACTTCTCAACCAGGCAAATCATTACCTATAATCAAAATAATACTGTGTGTCCATTCAAGTGGGAAAATAAGATGGTTTGTGCACCGATTTAGTTAAATGCAAACAAAAAAATCATGGATGATAAGGATACGGACCGAGCCCAGCGCATTATCCTGACGAATGCACTAGGGGGGGTTCTTATCCGTCAACACTTTGAGAGAACAATATAAAAAAATCAACTAACCAGGAACATTAATAATTGACGTTAATGATGTTAAGTTTTGGGGTATTTTTGTAAATAAATAAAACACTCTACACTCAAAAGGATACCATATCGAGATTAACTGTCTAGGGTCCGTACTGCGTAAAGACCGTTGGCCGTAATTAATTGTTGATTGATTGGTTTGTTTTGAAAATACTATGAAAGAAGTGTCGAGAAAGGATTAGAACTCGCTAATCTGCTCGCTCCCTTATTTTCAACAAACAAACAACATTAGTGATGAAATGCGGGTAAACGAAATCGAAAGAAACGTTAGACTTTTCGCCTAATTTTTCAAAAAAAAAATCGTATCAATGCATACCAACAAATGGGTTTTCAATACCAATTATAACGCCCATTGTATTAGATGTTAAAGACCTACGCAGACATGCATATGTCTAAACGTAATGGGTTTGCATTGAAAAATATTTATTTATGAATTGTGGGTTCTTTGAATTAGGTGATTCCATAGGAGGCTAGTATAAACAGCAATATCATAGCAGCCAAAACGGATTTTCAAATTTGACAATCATAACATTAGCAGTTAAATTTGAAAAATGTTAGATTCCAATTTGAAATGTCCATGATAGTCCTTTGAGGGTACAATAAGGCTTGTTCACGTGAATAAAGATGTCTCAAAACGCTAATGTAATCGTTTTTCTAAAAGAAAAACAGTATATATAACATCATTTGGAACCGTGACGGTCTGCGCGATCGAAAGGAACATAATTATGTAAATTCAATCTATATACGAAACACAAAAACTCATTTTAGCCAATACAAGTATTTTGTTCTATATATATATACACGAGAGAAATTGATGACAGCGCGGACGTAGCATTATTAATTTCAAAATGAACTTGCTGTGGATGGGACTCGAACCCCCAACCTTCCGTTTAGATATCGGATGCGATAATCAATTGCGCCACCACGGCATGTGGTGGGGTTCATTTACGGCGGTGCGGAAAGTGTGTAGTCTGTCTCACAGACTCCGAAAAATATTATCCAAATTAGTACTGCGCGAGAGATTAACGTTATCAGTCCGTCATAGCGAATGCATGCAAATGAAACTAAATCTCAAATATCTCCGGAAAACGAAGGGGTTCTATGGAGATTTTTGCATCAGAGGGTACGTTACTATGTTTTGTTTTAAATGTGTACCGTAATTGGGTCTGAACCTATAGAACCTAGCGAGAAAATTGAACGTTTTGTCGGGTACTTCGGTACTCGCAAACACGGAAAAGTGAACACGCAATCGCTACGGGCCGCATCCCTTTTCCCACAATGCATTTCGGTATTATTCCAGTCTTGAGAATTTTCAAACGCTGGTTTCAATTTACGTTTTCAATTTTAGAAACAGGCTATACTTACTTACCGTACCGCCGTAGGGTTCATTCGAGTTTCTACACATGCGTAATGCCGTCCGTATCACGAGGCGATCAACATTCTGATATACAAGCAACTCGAAATAATTATAAATAATTATAAGAAGAAGAAGAGATGATGATGATGATGATGATGATGATGATGATGATGATGATGATGATGATGATGAAATAACGTTGCTACTTTTAATGTATTTAATTACAACAAGACTGTACATACGTGATTATTTTGCAGGGTTGGCATTGATTCCATTTTCACCTATGTATACAACAACGAAAGCTGCTGTCATCGCTTATACCAGAAACGTTGCGGTAGGTTGTTGGAATTACACTGTACTTGCGACCAGTACATTCTGATCATTCCAAATCAAAGGTTTTTCAAAGAACACCCATAAGATCAGGGGTCCGTTTCCGAAAGTGGTTGTTACAGTCATAGCCTCTACAGGTCGTAACTTTGCTTCACACATGCGAATTTATTGCGTTCCCAAAACTTAGTATGCACGTAAAATTTTCTTCAAAATTTACGAAAAATATATACGTCTGTCTTAACTAGCACGTAGGAATATAAAAATATATTGAAAAGTTTAACACCCCCACCCCCCCCCACACACACACACACACTGTGATTAGGACATATAGAGTGACCTCCCGTCTTAGCTACTTAGTTCCTTAAAATTGGAGATCAAGGATATACACAGTTAAACACCCCCATGCAACCCCTTAAGAAATGTGAAATGTTACTGAAATACCGGTATATCAAACCCGTTTTGTACTTTTAATTACAACTCCCCTACAAATGACCTTTTTTTAAACGCACAGAAATTTGATCCAACTGTTAAAGCAAAGAATCTTCGACTGAATAGCCTCTGTCCTTCTGCCGTTGGCGGAACCAACTTAACACCTACGATCAGGGTGGAGGAAAACGTCAAGGAACAATTCACAGCTTTTGTAGAGTCGTTGCCTACAATCACGTAAGTTTACTTGAAAGCACGAAATGAGCCCATGCAACAATCACTTTCAATTGATATGGATCTCACGGCAGCAGAAACTATTAAACTACATTTTTATTGCCTGTTAGTTGATGACAGTGCAGTGACATCATAGCCACCATCCATTGTCCATCTGGCATGCTTTTTGACAGATTTTAAAAGGATGTGTTCAGGAAGTCATATACCATTGCTTTCTGGAAGCATCTTTAAAGATATTATCTAATAGATGCTAGGTGGATTAACATCTCTACATATAACAGTTATGTGAAGGTGCCTGTAACGGGGTCTACGGGTTGTTCTTCGGTACATGTTGCTTCTGAAACTGGTGTCAGATGTACATATCAAGGTTCTCTAGCATGTCTAGAGAGATCAGGCAATGTAGAGTTTACTTGTGTGGAGGAGCAAATGTTTGATCGTTGGCTTGTGGTGCAGGATTTTGGGCAACTATATAAGTATACTCCCTGCCAGAATTGTTCAGAGTTTTTTACCGTGCGCCGAGCGTGACATGCGTCAACAATTCCGATTGGCTTGTTTGAGTAGGTTGGCCTCCCCATTGGTTAATCGCGTATGAGGCTACCCATAGTCTCCGCCTCTTTTATGCAAATATTGCGGCGCGCACGTTGCCGACATCTGAAGGATTCTGACAGCAAGTGTAGTTGATGTTAGTGGAACAGTTCAAATGATGATACATCGAGATATCAAAACACATGTGGATGAAAGCAAATTGACAATATGTGTGAAGTAGACAAGAAAGCAAATGATGTGCAAACTTGAGAATACGCACGATACTAGATATCAAGCAAACCGTATCTTGGTGGCTCAGTCTAACTAGGTTCACATTGAAAGAAGATCAAAGAAATTACCTCTGGTAGTTCAAAGCATAGGCTGGGGCTCAAATCACACCGTAAGAAGCCAGGACACACAATGTCACATTGTTGGGATTAACGTAGAAAAACACCACAAAAAAAGGTGGCAAAAGTAAGTCAATCAATATTGACCCCTCAGCTCCGTAATATAAAACTTTAATGCTACACCATGAAGCTAAAAGCTGAGTACGCTAGATTTGTGTACGGGTTCTTTCAAAGTAAATCTTAGACTTTACTTCAACATGACTTCTGGGAAAGGAAAATGGGCTTGAAGGGTTGGACTCAAGGTAACACTGATCCCCATTTTTTCCTAATTAAAGGAGTATTCATGTTCCCTATTGATAAATTATAAAAGAAATCTTAAGGTGTGCTTGAAGTTACTGTAATCTATTCCAACAGGACTGATGATGTTGCAGATGCATTCCTGAAGGCAATTGAGGAAGACCTTCATGACCAAGCTCTGTGCATTCTTACAGACGGCAAAGGCATACATTTAGCTGAAGATGATACTGTCAGGTTCAAAAGGGAAGT